>MNCI01005889.1:143450-156868 GCA_015680685.1 Gnetum montanum
TTGCTATGGCTTGACCCTTAACTGATGATTGCGCTATGTAGTGCAGGTCAAACTCAGCTATCATGGCTTTCCAGTGGGCTATTTGACTTGCTTCGTAAATGTTTCCTGTGATGGCCCTGAGCACATTATCCTTGCAAATTATATTAACTTGGTTACGGAAGAGGTAATGTTGTCATTTTCTCAAAGAAAAGACCAGAGCTAAATAGGACCTCTCCACGTCGTTATAATTTTTCTCGTGGGCAACTAATGCATGGCTTAAGTAATATACAGAGACTTCGGTTCCATCATCTTATTTCTGGCAAAGCATAGACGCAATTGACGAATCCGAAGTAGCGAGGTAGATGTAAAACGGTTTATCATTTTGAGGTGGATAAACCGTGCGTAATTGGGCAAGTGTCGTTTTAATGTTATCGAATGCTTCTTGGCACTGCGGAGTCCATTCAAAATGGACGTTTTTGCGTAACAAGTGGTTCATAGGTTTTAGTTTGTCTGTCAGCTTTTCTATGAAGCGCCTGATAAATTGTAATCTACCTTGTAAACCTCGAAGTTCGGTAAGGTTGCCTAGTGGTTTCAGGTTTGTTATGGCCTTAACCTTGTTGGGGTCTACTGATATCCCTACTTCTGAGGCTATAAATCCAAGCATTTTTCCTGTCTTGATGCCGAAGATGCATTTTTTTGGGTTGAGTCTCAATTCATACTTTAAACAACGTATTAATACCAGGTCAAGGTCTTGTATATGTTGTTCTAACGTTTTTGACTTAACCACGATGTCGTCTACATAGTCGTTGAGCGAGTGTAACATGTAATCACTAAATATGAATGTCATTGCTCTTTGATATGTGGCCCCAGCGTTTTTGAGACCAAAGGGAATCATCGTGTAACAAAAGGTTCCCCATGGTGTCATAAAGGTTGTCCGAAGCTGATGCTCCGGGTTGATGCGTATTTGATTGTATCCCGAGAAGCTGTCCATAAAAGATAATAGTGTGTGCCCAGCGATCGAATCGACAAGTTGATCGATGCTAGGTAGAGGAAAATCATCTTTTATGGTTGCTACATTTAAATCTCGGAAATCAATGCATAAGCGAATGCTTCCATTCTTTTTTGGAACAATGACCATGTTGGATACCCACTCAGCGTAATCAACAGCCCGGATGAAACCAGCCTAATAAAGTTTGGTGATCTCATTACGAACTGCCAATGCCACTTTAGGTTTAACCTTTCGTGCCTTTTGTTTTACCGGTCTCAATTTCGGGTCAAGGATAATGTTGTGCTAGACAATTCGAGGATCTAACCCGGGCATGTCCGTGTAAGACCAAGCGAATGCCTTCATATTTTCCCTAAGCACGTCTTCAATGTTTTTGGCTAATTGCGGTTTTAGTAATGTGCTTAATTTCAATATTTTAATTTCCCCATCGGGCATGGTGATGGGGGTTTTGTTCAACGGGTCTTCGGTGATATTTTCGGCTTCTATGTCGAGGGATTTTATCATACTTTTGTAATTGTCTGTTGTTTGCTGTGTTGAGGCTATGACTGCATCGTCTATTGATGAACTTAAGTGGATGAGGTTTATGTTCATGTCCCTTGTAATTCTGCCATATGGTCCATCGATAATTAATGGTTCGGTTAAGTGTTGGCAATCCATCAGGCTTGCTCCTGCCCATAAACAGAGAGCTAAATGAGCTGATGGGTATCGTTTTACGGTTTTTGGAAATTTTAGATTATGTGTACATGCGTGATGGTGGATTATCGTCACATCGGGACGCATGGCAGTTTAAGGCCATACCGGGCCATCATGGCAGTTCACGCTGGAATGTTCAGTGTAAACGCCTGGAGTGGGGTTCACAGGGGAACTATGGATGTAGCAATTTCTGTTTTAATTAAATATATAGTTTTTTTAGCAAATTTTTAGCGAAAAATGAGTAAAAGGGTAAAAAGTAGCAAACTAGGAGGTGGCGGCGTAAGCGGCGGTGTCAGCGTCAGCGGAGTGCTATAAAAAGGGGGGGCATCATTTGTCACATAGGATTTTTGAGCGTAAGCGACTGAGTGAGCGTAAGCGTAAACAACAAAACCCAGCGTAAGCGCCAACCGAGTAAACCCCAGCGTAGACGCCGAGCATAGAAGGTCGAGCGTAGGCGTATAGAGTTTCAACCCTCAGAGTGAGCTAGCAATCGTAGCGTAGATGCCGAGATGGGCAAAGGGAAGGAGGTGGAAGGGCAGGGGAGGAAGAGTCCTGACTTGACCTTCGCTAAGGAGAGCGAAGCCATGCTGAAGTGCCTGCCCTAGCCAAGGATTCCGTCATGGCCCGGATCATCACACAGGTAGGCTCTGATCTTGTCTTTGTTAGTTATTTTTTCTTATGCGTGCTTCATAGCGTAGAAAGTCCCGTAGAGGGTTTCGGCATATACGCCGAGTGTAACGTTTAGCGTAGAGACGTCGGCGTATACGCCAAACGTAAATTCACAACGTAAGTTAGGTTAGCATAGACTGTCATAGCGTAATCTGTTTTTAGTGCACAGCGTAATCCCCTTTTTCTCGTGCGAAGCGTAGACGATTGCATTAGTGTATACGCTGAAGGCTGTGCGGCGTAGTAGGTTTTCTATGCTCGCAGTTTTGTTTTGTCAACATAATCTTTTTGTTTTATCAGCATAGACTATTTACGCTGTGATGGCATATACGCTAAAGGTTTCTTCAGCGTATACGCTGAGCATAAGAGGTTAGCTCTTTTCCAGCGTGTTGCAGCGTAGACTTATTTTTGTGTAAACTGTTTGTCAGCGTAAGCTCTGTTCGGTGTCTTCGCATAGACTATTTACACTGGCGACTTCTATGGCGTGTACGTTGAAGATTTCTTTCGCGTATACGCTGAGCGTAAGAGGTTCAGGCGATAGCGTAAACAGTTAGTTGTCAGCGTATACGCTGGGTCAGGCAGCGTATGCGCCGAGCGTAACTAAAGTTTGATAGCGTATACGCTAGGTTTAGCAGCATATACGCCGGGCATAAAAAAATTTTGGCAGCATGTACGCTAATTTTAGCAACGTATACGCCGAACGCAAATAGTTAGAAAATTTTTCTAAGTGTGAGTCTACGATGTGAATCTTTTTTTTTAGCGTTGTTTTGATGCATGGCTGATTTTACGGTGGTACTTCGGTTGTTTGCAGGGACACCAAGCCTTTTCTTCTCGTGGTTGAGCTTGTTGGGGTGCTAACATGGTTCGGCCCCAGGGAGGCAGATGAGCCTACCCTGGACATAACCGTGGACCACAACGGGGTTTGGTTCAGAGAATGCGCGTCTGAATTCCTGTCCTTCATACTGGACAATTTTGAAGTAGTTATCTGGTCACACCTGAATGAATTGGTGGCATGGAGCATAATTGAGGCGATGTTGCCAGGAGCCATGGAGGATGTCATTTTCTTCATGGAAGACATCGACGAGGGGCAACTTACGAATGAGGATGGTTCTGCCCATGGGCCCAGGTCCACACGCCCGTTAGCGCGCGTATGGGCCCAATTACCACAGGGGTAGGACTACCTTGACAACACCCTATTTTTAGCTGTGTGTGCACACATGCTATTCCAGAACCCTCCTGACACAGTATACCGAGTGGGTAGGTAAGACCATTCAAGTCTATTGCTTCTTTTCATCGTTTGGCATTTTGCTTTAGTTTTGACATCCGTTCGTTTGTAGGCCTAAAGTTAATGTAGACGGAATATGTGTCGAGGATGATGGGCTTGCCTTAGCACGTACTACTCTAGAGGCGTTCATGGCGGGTCCGACCCTTCGTGAAGCTGTTTTAGGTCTAATGAAGGGGGATATCATCTATTTTCATCAACGATTCTTTAGAGCGTTGGCGATGTGCCAAGCTCGTGGATGGCCGGATAAAGATTGGTCGGACCAGGGGCCAGTTTTTCCTCATGACTCTGGTTCAGGTAGCACATCCAAGCCTACTATGGAAGGTAAATGACAACCCTTCCTAGATGTGTTAACATATTTTAACTGCCGAGAGTTATACTGATACGACAATCTTACATTGCGTTTGCAGTTGATGCACCTCCTGGCGGGGATCCTATCACAACCGGGCGAACTGAGACAACACTATCAATGAAGTTCGGGGAGGTGACTAAAGCCCAAAAATGGTTACGTAACCATGCCTCGCCATCTATTGTTCGCTGCTTGGACAATGCTGGCCTTATGGAGCTCTTCATGACCCCAAGTCCTGATGTATCAATAGGGGAAATGATTGGGATCGTGGATTCTTTTAATGAGCCTGTCTCCTACTACAGCACCCGGGTCAAGGGTGTTAAGGTAGTCTTCCATCTGTCGCCAGAATTCTTTTCAAACTTATTTGGGGTACCAACGGATGGCATAAGTGTAGTTTTAGACGGGGCTCATAAAGAGCTCCAAATGGTGCGTGAATTGGAGGACTGGCTGGGACTGGCCAAGGGTGCCAAGGGGTTCCAGATGCAGGGGAAAGCAAAGGTTAAGCAGGTAAATGAACTATACCCCCTGTTTAGATCGCGAGTGTTTCCCAAAACCCTTTCTCAGGTACAGAGTCTTGGGGTTGAGGATACATGCTTCATGTGAACTATCCTGGAAACTGGCATGCGCTATAACTGGGCTGAATTTTTGTTGTCTAGCTTGCACAAGGAGATAGTGCGATTGCGCTCGAATGTTGAGGCGTAATCCCACTTCACCTTTGCATTCTTCGCCGGTTATCTTCATCTCTTCGCCGAGTTTCTGGTAGTCTGTGCAGATAACAAGTTCGTTCTACGGGATCGGGGTCAAATATCCCGCCCGTGGATCAACCACCTGTTCGAAACAGCCAAATCCCAAGATGCTCCCGAGGGCATCGATGAGTCTGTGTCTATTATGACCAGGGGATCATCGGGTATCTCCATTCATACTTGCGATAGCCTGGGATTAGAGCCAGATTATATGCCCCTCACTGCAAGAAGAGCTGAGCGGGTTATCAAAGAAACTGTTGGCCAGGCCAAATCAAAGCTGAAGAGACAGGAATGCCCAACTGGGGAGGCTATTAACGTGAGGGAACCACGAGTAAAGCGCATACGATTCAAGATGCCCGGTATGTAGACTTCGCCAGCTTATTGTTTTATTATTTTCATTTTGCTCATAATTTTTCTCCAATCGCTTACATGTCACTGATGTCTTTGGCTTGATTTTGAAAAGTGAGGAAGCAGGCATTAGAAACCATTACTGAGGAGGAGGAGACCAACACAGAGCGGAACAATGAAGAGGAAAATGTGGAAAAGGATCAGGGAGGAGAAACAGAGGAGTTAAAGGGAGACACCACAAAAACTAAGCCGTTGGATGACCAGGGGTGGTGTCGAACAGATGTTCCGCAGCTTTCTTCAGGGAGATCTGGACTTAGGGGATCTCCCAGAAGGTGACAAGGAGGATGGTATGTTTTCTTTTTATCTTATTTGATCTTGCCCTGTTAGTTTTCATCACTACGGTATTTTACTTTCGTGTTTTCATTTTTCTCAGACGCAGGTAGCGAAACCAGGACAGTGCGCTTGGACGTACCCATGAAGATGGTTCCCCCTGAGAGGACCGCAGAGGTTAGTTCATCACACACCCGTGAGCCGTTTACTTGGACGGAAATGCCAAGTAAGATGGATTTTGTGGCTGGGATTGCAGACGAAGTTGTCGAACGGATTCAGGAGGTCAACCCCGAAATAGGTACAACGTTTTCAAATGGTTTACCGTTTTAGAGTGTCACACCTTGTTTTTGTTGTTTTAACATTTGATCTTTTCGTACGCATAGGTGCCAAGTTGAAGTGGGATCCTTCCAAGGTAATAAACATCGACAGTTTGCCTACACTACCCCCAGAAGTGGAATAGGTACCAAGGCCGATTTATGATGAGGTGGCGAAAAGCCTTGTCCATAACACCAAGTCGATGTGGACCTGTAGGCAATCCATCGAACAACTATGGTTGCAAATCCAGACAAAGGAGAAGGAAGTCTCTGAGTTATCTGTCAAACACGACGATCTCAAAGCCTGTTATGAATTCGCTTCGGCCTGATTAGTCAGTGATAGTTCTTGGCGAACGTCCGAGATTACGTACAATAGATATTGGAACTTGTTAAATTTCCATGCATCACTAACTCGAAGGTTCGCAGAACGTAAAGCCCAGATAGACCTATTGAATTTGAAGTGCCAGGATTGGAAGGCATTTGCCTCCAAGGTGCGTAAGTGGGGCCAAGATGAGAAGAATCATAAGCACCACTATAAGAAATCATTGAAAGAAGTTTCTATAGAGAAACAACAACTTGAGATGTTCGTAGAGGGCTTGGGCTTACGTTCTGCGTTCGATACTTTTGTAGAGAACACCATAGTTGAGATGGAATCTCCTAAGAGGATTATTACCACTGCTTCTGGGGAAGTTACTGTGGGTGAATTTCCTCTGAAATGTCTTATCTGGTCGATTGTTGACAAGGGAAAGGCCTTGGCAGATGTCGACCTAGGCCTTGATGAGATAGATTGGGCTAGTGTTTCGGAAGAGGAAATCCTTCGTCGATTGGAGTTTGGTTTGGGGGGATCTCCTATGGTAAGTATTTTTCCATTGTGCAATTGATTTGCTAAAGAATATTTGTAATTTTGACGCTCTCTTATTCTTACATTGGTTGTCTCATTTTATTTTCAGGATGAAGGTGGTGACGATGCCCAAGAAGCTGGCCCTAGTGAAGCGGGGGCCCCTGACGCCGGTGGATCTAAAGCGGACGATCCTCCCGTCCCAGATGCTTAGTTTTTTTTTGTTTTTAGCTTTGCCTTTTGGTACTATGCTGACTCAAATTGATACGGGAATTGTAACTTGAAAATTTTGAGATAAACGGAAACAATTGACACTTATAATTGTACAGCATTGCATGTATAGAAATTTTTTGTTCATTTTGAGTTTGATTCCACTCACGACACGACAATGTAAAATATTTTGGTTTATTATATATATTTTTTGTTTTAAGTGTAATGTGCGGATGTGATTATAAATCGTAATAGTAAACGAAGGAGGAAACAAGGTGCAAGTGTGTAATCTAGTTTAAGGCCATTGCAGGCCACATGCATAGTTTAAGGCCATTTCGGGCTCCATGCGTAGTTTAAGGCCATTTCGGGCCCCAGTTGTAAACAAGTAACATTTCAGATAATGTGGGTGGGTTTCTCGGTTGACCGACCATTTCTGATCGTGGCTAGTTTTAAGTCACTGCGGACATGATAGTTTAACGTCGTTCCGGACAAGGAGTGTAGTTTAATGTTTTTTTTTTGTTTTTTTCTGTAGTTTAACGTCATTTTGGATGATTTGTAGTTTAACGTCGTTTCGGACATGTTGTGATGGTATTATTTTAGGGATTTTTTTAATTATTTTCTTTTTAATGTTAGGCGATGTGTCAATGGGTATGATTCTGTATTCAGCGTCCCCTTCGCTGATCACGTTGAATGGTAATTTAGCCCAAGGGACGTCTGATGGAATGGCTTCTGCATCAGTGTTTTTAGATGTTTCAGTATTTGGTTTTGTATTAGTTTCTAATTGAGAAGGAGTATGTACAATGTCAGGTGCAGGTGCTTCTGTTTTAGGTGGATTTGGATCAGTGCCCACCGGTTGTTCTTCGTTCATGTCGTTTCAGCTAGGCTTTTCGAGTTCAACCTCTAAGCCTTGGTCCGTGTTCGTGTGTGATGAAATAATGGGAGTAGTAGCCTCCCCATAAATGATGATTTCACCACCTTCGTAAGGTAGATGAATCTCTTGGTGTATGGGGGATGAGACGGCTTTGAGTTGGGCCAACCAGGGTCTTCCTAGTATCAGGTTGAATCCTGGCATTTCATCGGCCATCACGAAGTCAGCAGATGTGGGAAACTGGTCCCTCGCTATGAAGTCCAAGGTTACTATTCCTTTGACCATCATGCATGACCCGCTGAACGATTTTAAATATGTAGTTGCGGTTGGTTTGATTAACTCGGTCAGCCCTAGTTGTTCCACGATGGGATATGGTACAACATTCGTGGTAGCTCCATCGTCTACGTGGACCCTATGTATCTTGAATTGATTTATGCGTATCGTTATGAACATGGGTGCTATTGTCACTCCCCCTGTTTTCTTATCCACTCTAATGTTATCGTTGTGGAAGCTTAGTGGTTTGGACGTTGACCCTTGGGGCGAGGACATTACTGCATGAATGGAGGGTTCATTTGGGGGCAAGTTCTCGCTTACTGGGATGGACGTTATCATGTGTACCAAAGCTTCCCGATGTGTTTGGGATGTAATAACCAAGTCATAAAAGCTTAGCGAAGTGTTCTTTTGCGTAAGTGCTTGTGTGACTTGCGTTAAAGCCGTTGCGAAGTCTCTACTGTTGGGGGTGTTCGCATCAATGGTGATTGGGTCCATTGGGCCCAACAGTTTTATTTCATGTTTCATTGGTTTATCGTTTTTGCTCAGGCCTATTGTCTTAGGCATATCATGTTTTTTAGATGGTTCACCTTCATGTCCTACATTTGGTTGACTGTTGGGTTGCATCATGGGTACGGCATTAAGTGGAGTGGGTTTGGGTGGCCCCACAGCTAACCGTTGACGCTCTTTCTCCAAGCGTTCACGTGTAAACTTATCTGCTAAGCGTTCTCATGTGTGGCATGGAGGTGGAGTTGGTCTCGGAGTTTCAGGTTACCTTGGGATTCGTACGACATATGGAGCTAGGTGAGGTTGCAGTTGTACAGTCGGATGTGGTTGAGCAGAAGGTTGGCCAGGTATCCTAATGACGTAGGGAGTAGGTTTACCTTGCGTATGTGAGGTGGAAGCTTGGTAAACATTAGGACTTGTGGATGTGCTAACAACGTATGGGGTTTGTGTAGGCGGAGGTTGGACCTCTGCTATTGCAACTACGGGCAGCACTTGAACTACGAAAGGGGCAGGCCGAGCAGGAGGGGTTGATAGATTCGGGGTAGTGACAGTGGGAGGTATGCGTACTACGTATGGTTTTTGCGGGGCGGGTGGTGGTTGAGGCATGGATGCGGATGAAGTGGGAGGAACGTGGACTACGAATGGCTTGTTAGGTGTTTATTGTTTATATTCAGGGTAGACGGTGTTAATATTGGGTGTCTCGGGTTCATCATCAAAGCATATTGTGTTGATAATGTACGGTGCCTCTTTGGTGTTCAGAGGGTCCTTATACACCTCCATAGCCTGGTTCTGTGGTTGGATCGGGTTGGCCTCGTCAAAGGTGATTTGGCCTTCGTCGATCATTCACTGTATGTCTTGCTTCAGTGTGAAACAGTAATCCATGTCGTGCCCGTTGCGCTGGTGATAATCGCAGAAGCGATCCATTCTAAAACCTTTGGGCACTGGAGGCTCATCCGAGGTTGCTAGGCTTGGGTTCTGAACGAGTTGATAGAACCGATCATGTCTCTGGATGGCCGCGGGGGATAATTGTTTGTGTTTCATTAATCCCACTTTCAGTAGTTGATCGAATAGCTGGGATGACTTCATAGGCAGTGGCGTATATTGAGAAGGCTCTTTCCTCTCAAAATTTCTCATACGATTTTGTGTTGGGTTCTGCGATGATGATGATTCTAGTGTAGTCATGGGAGTAGGTCTAGTATAGTTAGTAGGGGCTACTGGCGGCTTGTTTGATTGTTGCGTTTCCGCTATTGCTGCTATGGTTGCTTTAGCCTTTTCTTTATCCTTTTTACTATGTTGACTTTTGAAGGCTAAGTATGTAGGGTCATGGCTATTTTGAGCCGCCTCTTCTATATTTTTGATTTGCACAAAGGCTTGGTTAAGATTACGCGCATTAAGATAGTACAATTTAGATTTGAAGAAGTCATTAATAGCCCCCTTTAGAATCGTGAGCAGACATGTTTGTGAAATTGGCTCATGTAGCTTATTGAGAGCAGCGTTCCACCTCTGGATAAATTTTTGCATAGGTTCGAGCGATGCTTGTTTAACCTGTATAAGGCTGTCCAATGTCGCCTCAGGTTTCAAGTTATATTTGAAACTGGTCACTAACTGATGTAATAACTCTTCCAAGGAAAATATAGAATTCCTCGGCAAGGCCTAGTACCAATCGAGTGCTCTCCCTGCGAGAGACATGGGGAACACTCGCAAAATAGCATGGGACCATGCCTGGAGTAACGCGCATTCTAACCTGAACGTTATAAGATGTGCATTGGGGTCTGTTTCCCCATTATATTTAGTTAATTTTGGCAACAAAATGCCTTTGGGCAAGGTTAGAGGCGGGACGGAAGGGCTAATGGGGTCATCGTGGTAGAAGTCCACTACCTTCAGCTCTCCTTCGGCAGCCATTTTGAGGTGCTTTACCTCGTCAATTAGTTCTTGCATTAATTTTTTTGCATCTACCCAGTCTTGGGCACTAGGTGACATGGCAACTTGAGGTTGTGGTATATTGTACAGGTTAGATTGTTGCATGGTAGGTTGAAAGGCTGAAAGCTGTGCGGTCGGCGGTTGTGCTTGCAGGATGTTCATGGTGGGTGGCACCAGGGATGGCACATTGTAGGTGAGAGGTTGTTGTTGCGGTGGTTGCATCTATACTTGGGGAATGTTAGCTGGCGGAATCGTATGGGGTGGTACGTTGTGGTGAGAGGGTTGATGTGATGGCACACCCATCGCTGCCCATTGTCCAGCTACGTTTTGCGGAGAAAGTCCCTGTTGGGTTACAACAGTTGAAGGGACCCCGTGTGTTTGGATGTGGGGAATGTAATGAGCGGATGTGGATGTTGGTATCACATGTGGCATCCCTATCACTCGAGGCACAAAGGTTGTTCCCATGTTATTGTGTGGGGGTGGTGCTTGTGAGGATGGGCCGGCAGCTGCAGTGGGGATGATAGCGAGAGGGAGTCTACTAAATTGCTGGTCAGTTGGAGGAACATGAGCAAATGTGGATGTTTCTAGTGGAGGCATTTGTGCATGGGTGAGCCTGAGGGGCTAGAGGGGCATGACTTCCCCTGCGCTTGGATGAAACATGGGGTTGATGTGTGTTTGTGGGCTGAGGGTGTGATAGAAGTCTTCGTGTTCGGATTGGGTAGCGAACTCGTCCTCCTCTTCCGGTTGGAAATCCACTGCAGGCTGATCCAACGATTGGCTCCTTTGCAGGAGGAGTCGTGTGACGAGCTCTGAGTACTGTTCTGGGACACGGATTATATCGTACGGGGAAGGGATGAACTCACGTCCCCCCCTGTAGAAGAGTTCGTACTGCCTCTTTCCCTCTATTTCAGCTCGATCTACTACTAGACCAGCTTGTATCTTCACACATATGAAGTTGTATTGGTCCTGGGTTATAATGTTAGAGGTTGGGTCCCTCCCTTGCAACCTTAGGGATCGGCGGGGCCCTGCTGTGTGTTGTACTATCGGTTGTGGAATGACGGGCTGTTGGGCAGCCATGGTGCCTACCATGTCGGTGACTTGAGCGGTTGTAGCGGTTGCGTTTGCAGGGTTCATGATGACTTGTTGAGGGTATGATACGATGTGAAATTAGTGTACTTAGTACAGCGTAAACTTAGGTGGTAACGTGCAGCGTATACGCTTCAACGTCCAGCGTATAACGTCAGCGTAGACAGCGTATAGGGATGGAGCGTATAGGGTCAGCGTAGACAAGTCTACAGCGTAAGGAGTGCAGTGTATACGCAAGACAGCATGTACAGTGTCAGGGTGCAGCGTAAACAAGTTTTACAACATACAGAGTGTGGTATAAATGAACAGTAGTGTAAACAAGTTTGCAGCGTAAAGAGGGGGCGTAAACAGAATCTCAGAGAAAGTCAGTGTGCAGCATAAACAAGTCTACGACGTAAAAACAAAAAGCGTAGCGTAAACTTTAACAGTTGTGTATAGCATAGGCAAAATTTTCAGCGCAAAGCGTGTAGCGTATATTCGGCAGCGTATACGCTGGGGATCTTACAGAGCCCTCGTATGGCAAACAGCGTAGATGCTGGGAGACTTGTGGATGGAAGGGTTTAAACTGAACAACGTAGACACTAAGCAACGTAGACGCTAGATAGTTTGCAAACTGGGTTTAAAACTGAACAGTGTAAACGCTCAACAGCGTAAACGCTGGGAAGCGTGCAGGTAAGGTTTTAGGCGGAGTTCCTCCTTCTAGCGCCAATTTCTGTACCGCCTGAAATCGTCGGTCTCCGGCTGGAAGGAAATAGAGGCCGTGGGATCACAGGACATGCATAGAAGACCCTACCTTCGCCTAAGGGTGAGCTGGAATGAACGAAGGTAGAGTACCTTGGGTGGTCCGCATGCGGATCAGACAAGGATTTCCCCAAACGTACACCGAAGTGATATACGCTGGGTTATACGTAAACGGTATAACGGGCATGAAGCGGAGCGTAAATAGCGTAAACGATGCGAACAGAGCGTAGACGTAAACAAGCGTAAACAGAATACATGCAAGAATTAATGCAGACTGTAAACAATTGTAGGAAGAAAATGTAACAATGGCATTACAAAATGAAAGTACAATGCACCGGTCTAACGCAGTGAGTGGAACACAAGGCGTACGAAAAGCCTCAGTGGGTGTAGGGATGATTGCGGCTGGTTCACACTGTAAGCACAGCGTAGAGGCTGTATGCTCAGCGTACAGGGTTGTCCAGCGTAATAGGTTTTGTGCTCTGGTTCGCAGCGTCTCTGCTCTCTGGTGTGCTCTGGGAATTTTTGCCAACCTCTCGATTTCGTGAAAAATTGGGCTTTTATACAAGGTTTTGATGGCGAACTTGGGTTGGGAGACACGTGGCACGTTGACCGGGTGCAAGAGCGTAACATACAAGTGTACAATATGTTACATTTGGTGGGCATATACGCTGGGCGTATACGCTGTCTGCAGCGAGCATAAACTGTGGGCGTATACATTGGGTGTATACGCTAGAGGTGCTGGGCGTACACGCTGGGACGTATACGCTGATGTTTGCTGGGCGTGTGTGGACTTAGGTGTAGATGTCGTGGACACTAGCGTATACGCTGATGTGTTGGGCATATACGTTGGGGTGTATACGCTGATGTTTGCTGCCTTGTACCAAATCTCGCTCTGCAGTGCTGTTTCTATGCTGTCTCCGGGGATCTTATTGCTGGGCGTATGCATCTGTTGTACCTGCTGGGCGTACATGTGCGGCGTATACGCTGGGAATGTACACCGGGCGTATACGCTGATGTGTTGGGCGTATACGTTGGGACTGCATACTTAGTAAAAATTAAACATCGGATCTCCAAAATTGCTAAGTGTGACACCAAATGTAGCTGTGGTCGTCTGGGGGTCCCAAGGACCTGCTTGGTGTTGGACACGTACTAAGCTCAAAATTTTGTGGTGTTTCAGTTCTGATGTTCCCCAATCATTGGGAAGCTGAGCCAATAAAAATAAGAAGTCTTTGCATGGTGTGGTTCTCACACATAAAAACACAAAACAA
>MNCI01005891.1:10229-30993 GCA_015680685.1 Gnetum montanum
ATTCTTTATTTCTATTTAATGATTTTTATTATTGACATTAACTTGATTTTTCATATTCGCAAGTTTATAATATTTTTTCCCTTAACTTTAAAATAGTTTTTGTTTTGTTTAGCATCTTTTTTTCTTAAGTAGAAAAAGACAAGCATTAAACAAATGTCTTTCACGATGGCAAAGTTGTAAGAATTAGAAAGATTATAATATGTAATTGGCTAAATATAAGTTTTCTCACTTGCTTGTAATATCAATTCCTTTTTATGATTAAGAAGATTGATTTTCAAACGGAATTTCTACAAAAATCAAAAGCTATAGAAATATATTCCATATGCTTAATGAGATAGAGAAGACATAATTTCATGCTTAGCTTTTTGAAAAATTAAGGAAATATTAAATAGATTGAGAAAACATGGAACTTTAGAATATTCTTTAGATTAGACATCAAAGTTTGGAGTCCACTTATGAATGATGAACACTCCATGGTTTGTATAAAAGATGCTATATCTAGGGTATGTTTCACCATTGAAGCCAAGAGAAAAAAGAAAAAAAGAAGAATATTTAAGCTTGAATGACTTGAATCTCATGTTTTTATTGTAATGTAAGATTAGCAACTAGTGACTTGTATACATTGTTAGGGAGAACAAAATCAAGTGTTTTAGTTACATATGCATTTCAAATTTTTGTTCACCAGGTTGCAATTCTACATTATGAGAATTAATAGAAATTTTGGCATTGAAGAAACAGAAATATTGGCATCAGTCAAAGCTTCATACAGGAATTCTGAAACTGAAATTTTTAATATCAGCATCAACTTTTTTTTGGAATCAAACCTGTGAGGTCCGATTATTTGCCTAAAACCCTTTTCATAGGCTAACAATCCGTTAGACAGATTAAGTCACGAGAGAAAAAATATCCCATTTCATTAAAAAGAAACAATAGAGGCTCGGCCATAGAACGCCACGTGGGTTTGCAGGGAAATTTTGTGTTGTTCCAAAACCGTCCTGTTCAGCTTCAGGAACTTGGGAGGAAAAGCCAGTTCGTACCAGTTCCACCCGTCATCGATGAAATCAAGACCTTCGTGCTGGTTTCGAATTTCACAGAATTTATGCGGACGCTTTTCTAAGTTTTGCCATTTACAAGATGTCGCTTGTTGGCTCGTTAAGGCATACGAAGAATTGCAGATAAAGCTCGACGGCCAACGCTAAGAGAAACACCATGGATGTATCAATTTTACAATTCTTACCCGTGATGAAGCGGGGCAATTTGTTCTGCTGGCCTAGCGTTATGATAGATTCACTTAGGACTTTCTCTGAAGCCGTGGATTCCGGAGATTCTCTGTACAACTTCATCACGAATGCTCGCTGCAAAATCGGCCTCGCTAAAGAACGCCTCTGTCACTATTCCCGTGAAGGATACTCTCTGTTTTTTGATGATGTATGACGTCTAATTTGGTTTCCCTGTGCTGAATATGTTTGCAATTCTCAACTAAGCAAGGGTGCATTTTCTGGAATGGTGGCAGTTGATATCGCGGGATGAATCAAGGAAACTGTTCGAGGAGACATTTCCCGCTTTGGCAAAACTCCTGTTGAGGTTGCCGGAGCTTTTGGACAAGCATTACAAAGAGTATGGACCAAGGAACATGGTTGAGGACGATATGTCTAAAGGGAAATTCACCGTCATCGACCTAAGTCTTCGTATTCTGTCTCCCCAACAACCTGGAATGGTATTTGTGAGCCAGGTAATACTTTTCTATTCGGTTTTGTAACATTTGAAGCTGTTTATTGGTACATAGCAATAGAAACGGAGCAATACATACCAGGTGTCAGTTTAAGTCTTCGTGTTGTTTTGAAAACGAAGATAACTGTCATTTTGATGGTGCAAATCTCATTAAGTACGTTATCCGCAGGTGGAAGTGTTAAATTAACTGGAATTACGGTAGATCTTTCAAAAGGTATAATGTTACGCAAATTGAGAAAGAAGTCAATCAATCAATCAAACAAACCACCAACAAAAAAAAAAAAAAACGACAAATAGAAAAAGAAAAAGAAGGAATACATAATTTAAAAAATCCAAAACGACATGGGTTTAGAGATTTATAGTTGAAATTTTTTCATTCCAATAACACCTACATCAATTGCTCTCTGCCTTTTATTATTGTTTATCTTTTTGGGTTTTTGCATTTACTTCTATTTCAGGAAGGCTGAAAAACAGAACTGCCAATTTTTGTGTTATAAAACAATATGAGTGTTGATTCCAAGGGGTTTGTGGGCATGGTAAAATACATGTTCAGGACTATGGCATCAGGTGGACAAATCTTTGCCTACCTTAACGGTTAGCCCATTACAGAAGGATAATAGTACCAAGATTAAGATTCTTATATTAGATTCATCTTTAGTGGGAAAATGATGCAAAATCTTTTCAGAGGAAATACCTGCCATTTTATCTTCATCTGTAGCTTTTCAAGTTTTACCGCAATGTTCATGGTTCTAATACAATGACAGCTGGATATACTGTTTTGGGAATTTGACATGGGATGATCTTAAATTAGTAAAGAAAATAAAAATAAAAATAAACCTTGTTTATGACGGAATCATGTTGGCTTTTCAAAGATCATCTTTTAAGTTCTGCTGTCTGAATCTAGTGAGATACGTGTATTCATTCCTTCTATCGATATGCGGGATAAGCTTGGAACTTCCCCTTTTGATCCATATCGTTTTCCTTTTGTGTTGATTTATACTATTCCCTTGAAACCTCTTCATGGGTACAATTCATACATGGGTGTAGTTTCCAAAGCCATTATACAATATTGGTTATTATATTTGTAATATGCAATTTTACTGATTTTGAGCAGCATTATTCTTCATTTGAGATTTTGAGGACTTGTCGTGTAATATCAACAGCAATTACAATACTAATTATTGTTTTGTGACATTAGCGCTTTGGTTAAAATACATTTTATATGTGTGTCAACTATATAACATTATGAAACTTGCCTCATTGGTGTAGACTACTAATATTTGTGAATAGTAGTCACTGATGTATCGATGCTGTAGTTCATAGAACTCTATTTCACATTCATCATATTAATGATCATCCATTGGGATTGAAGCAGTTTAAAAATGATTAGATAGAATTTTCTCCTAATTGCTGATAAACACAAATGTGTTATTAATTGTCATAAGCTTGATATAATGACTCTACATCATGGTTTTCACTTATCCCTGAGGAATTTTTTTACAGGAGCTGGCAGCAGCTCTTCTGGCCTGTGCGTTGTTTTGCCTATTTCCTAGTTCTCAGAGATGGGAGTGTCATCTGCAAAGCATCAACTTTGATACACTATTTGCGTATGTTACTGTTATTATTTTAAAGATTCTCTGCTTATTTTATTTTCATTAATCAAAGCTAAAATGTTTGTGTAGCATTGCTTGAATGATGAAGTGCCTCATTAAATTGAAACATTGCTTGCATTTCTTGTTATAGTGTTTTTGATAATATATATGGAGAACAGGTCATAGCCCTAGAAACAATATTATTATAACATGGTTTGCAGACTTCTTGTTGAAAATTATTAAATATTTATTTTAAAGAAAACTGCAAATATCAATGTTTTTATGTGATAGCTGAAGTGATTTAAGCCATGGTTTTGCAATGCTGTATGTGTTGGTGGTGTATCTGGTTTTCCGCTTCTTCATCGTAATAACATGTCAGCTCTTCCATCTCAAGAACATTTTAAAAAATTATTTATATATTTTTTGAACACACAAAAAGATCTAATTTATATTAAAATACAGTTTTCTTTTTTTAAATCTGAAAGAATGCATGACATAATAAAATAGAGATAATGAAAAATCAAGCTTTAAAGTCATGATTATATGATTTCACATCTAAAAAGGGTTATCACCTTGAGGCTCAATCTTGCCAAGTGGGGTCTTTGGAGGGCTAGTAGATGAGTGAAAACCTAACCTCTTTTTCAATAGTTGCACCATGCTTGAACCTAGGTCTTAATTGTTGAGAAACAAGCACCTTATTATCAATGCAAATAATGGCCCCATATGATTTAGCATCTATAAAAGTAAAATTATTCTTCATTTCTGTCATCCTGATCATCCTCATCATCATCCTAGCCTTATCCCAATAACTTTTAAAGTTATTTTGCATTTGCCATTGACTTCTATAGAAAGCCAAATAAGCATGAAAATCCAAATCATGGATATCTTTCATTATGCTTGCACCATGTATGTTTAGGTCTACACTTTTGTTGTTTTCCTTCAACTTTAATAAAGTGACTTCTCCTAATAGGTGCATCGTTCAGTTTTTTATCACATGATTGAATAATTTAAAATGACTTTTCTTAATCTTCTTAGTAATGGGTGTTACTCCCAAATTATTAAAAATAGTGTGAATATGTGCCTCTTAACTTTTCCATCTACATTTGCTTGGATGTTGAGTAGAGTAGGAAGTAGTGGTAGTCTTTATTTTTATGTTGGTGTGTTTACTTTGATGTAATAGGCGTTATAAGTGTATTTGTTTAAAGAAAAAGGGTCTTAGAAGATTAGGGATTGAGCAAAGTGCTAAAAAGAGCAACAAGGGACCCAAGAGTCTTCATGTGTGGCCCATGCTCTAAGAGCCAAAATCCTCTACAAAAAAGTATAAATAGGGGTGAACCCCTCCTATTGTAAGTTGCCTTGCATTTTGAGTTGAAGTGAATTGAATCTCTCCCATTCTTCAATTCTGGAGTATTCTTATGCAAGTTGTGTGTGCTTGGGGAAGCTCTCATAGCTTTCCCCTTTCTCTTTTCTTACATTCTTGTAGCATAGCTTTTTCAATTTGAGGAGTGAATGCCCTTTCATGGGTTTTTCTCTTAGGTTCTTGCAAGCTTTTCTTTCTTAATTTCTCACAATTTATGCATTCTCACATTTTTCCTGCATGCATATTTCAATTCTAAGTTCTCTCAAGTTTCTGAAGTTAAATGCATGGTTTCTCATGTTAGTAGAGAAGAGTTGAAGAATTTAAAAGTGGTTTTATGCTCTAATTTAAGGGATTCACTCATTTGTAGTGTCAAGCTAATTTTTATGTTCATGTTCATGGGCTTTAGTCCCTTTTATGTTAATTTGATGTAAAGGCACATTAATCTCTTTGCATGTGCTTGCTTTAAGCTTTTGTAGCTTGTGAGGGTCTTTCCTCATGTTTGTCTAACGTTTCTAAAAGCATTTGAAGTCATTTAAGTGTGGATTCAAGAGTGCATGCATGTTTATGGTGATTTTGTGCATTTTGCACACATAAGTTGTAATCAAGGCTCACTTCATGTTTATCTTCTAATTCAAGCTTGCCTTACCATGTTTGGAGGCTATAGAACATGTTTCTAGTGCTTGTTTTTAAGTATTGAGTCTCATATTTGCTTAGATTGTGTTCAACCTTTTCTTTTGACATTGTTCTAGGCGTACTTCACCATGAGTTCACCATGACTCATAGTAAACACAAAGTTTCTTCTAGGTGACCATGACCTTACTATGACTTGTGGTGGGAGACCAAAACTTGTGGTCTCCTCATGGGATTGATTTGAATTACAAAGAAGTACCATAGACGCCAGAATGTTCACGACGACTTGACCATGACTATGGCTAGCTCGTGGTATACACAATGTTTATTTCCTCTCTATTTTTGTCAAACCACAATTGTGGCATGCTCGTGGCATAGTAGCATGACTTTACTATGAACTATGGTCAAAGACCATGACTCATTGTATTGCAAACCACGACTTGCCAAAGACTCACGGTTGCCTCATAATGGCTTAAATCACCTCCAAAGAAGCTGAAATTTTTGCTACAACAAGTTGAAAGGGACCTTATTCTGCTGCTGAACTCTAACACAAACTTTCTCTTATAAGAGAGTTGTTGAGTTGATCTTTATTAGTCATACCTGACATCCATCTAGGATTCACATCTTGATATGGAGTCTACCTTAGTAGACCCCAAAAGGATCCATTCCACAAGCTTCCTAAGCAAGTTTAGCGTAGAAAATGAGGACAACACAAGGATTTGGAGAAAATTCTCCCTTTTATTAAAACAACTCTCTAAATATAGAGAAATACATCAAAGATTAGGAACCAAACTTAACTCAGGCTTGTCCCAAGGATCTTAGACGCCATACATGTCCCTTCTCAATTCTCAGTTGTTAACAATGGAGCCAAAGCTCTGACAAGACACTTATAAGAGATTCTCTTAATCTTACTCAAGTGCTCTTCCTTGCCATTCACTCAAATTCCTTGCACAAGCTTTCAAGAGACCTCTCAAATCTCTCTATCTCAACTCTTACCCAAACTCAGGTCTTGGATACTTATTTATAGCTTCTTATGTGACCTTTTACCTTCCTTAGCATTTATACATACAAATTAATATTTGTTGTTTTGCCAAAGAAGACGTCCTTGGAGTTGGAAGATGTCTTTCTCGAGAGGAAGATCATGCAAAGAAGACATCTTTTCCCTAGAAAGATGTCTTTGTTGAGACTAGGCCCTGAGGAAAAGATGTCTTGTCTTAGAGAAAGACATCTTTGTGATGTCTTTCAGGTCAACATGGTTGGTCCCAAGATGCCTAACATGAAGCCCAAACTTGCCAAACAAACTCCCATTAGTCTTGAAACATTCTGAATGCATTCCAAACTCCACAAGACACAAAGACAACATACACAAGAAGACACACACACAAAACAATGCATTGAAGATTACATGAAGGGCTTGGTGATGTTCTCATCATCTCTTCCGCCCTTAAAAATGTCATGCTTAATGACTTTTCACAAGTTGGAAGGTACCATGCCCATGACTCAAGGCCATCATACTTTGCACAACAATCATGGCTCAATGCATTAATAACATGAGAATGAGTACCACCACTTCTGGTCACACTGCTTGAGGTTTTGATTTTGAGCTTCCCTTACTCTTGGAGTTGTTCTCATACCCCACCATGCTTCCTTCATTTGAGCATCTCGTTGGAATGGCTCTGTTGCATTTGCATGATGACTCAAACCTGCACAAAGGTGGCACAAGAATATGGAAAAATAATTGTTAGCTCCAACCCATGGAGTAGGCCTCCTTGTCCAATTCCCAAATGCCAGTGACATTTCTTTACTAGTTGCCAATTGATCTTCCTTATCTTCCAACATCTCCTTGCCAACACAAATTTTAGCCCAGCACTAACACAAGTGCGAAAAGCATAAACCAACATATTACTGCCATCAACAACCAAAATTGAACATTAGCAAATACATCCTTCTTCTCATTCCTATGAGATTCCACACAATCATGCATAACATCTATCTCAAATGCATTCTCTTTAGTATTAAAGAAAATTTCATCACAGATAGCATTCACACTTGCAAATTCCTTACAACTATGAAGCATCAATGAAGAATTCAAGATACCAACCTTACTCTCAACAATAGTGGATAGAAACCTAAACTTATAATTTCCTTGCTTCACAGTAAAACTATTATTTTCTCCATCAAAGATAGCCTTATTATCATAATTCCATGACCTCCAAAATATGAGACCTGAACAATCAATAGGCAATACATCACAAAGAATCTGATCATGAAAATCTCCAATAGAACAATCAACAAGGCATTGTTCCTTAACTTGCTTATAATGATTCTTTATTAACCAATGCACTTTGGATGGATTAGGGTGAAGAATTTTCTTGTGCTCCACCATTAATGAGCACACTAAAGGAATGACCTTTCACATCATAATGGGTTCAAAACAAACTGTTCCTCATAACATCCTCATTGACACTGATATGTCCAACAAAAATACAACTATTCAACTCACTTTTATCAACAATATACAAAGGTCTAGTCTTACATACCTTCTTTGAAGATTTAGGTTCATTCTCTTGCATAGTTTGAACTTTCTTACCGTTATAGGCATTCTTCTTTGGGTTAGTACAATCCTTTTGTCTGACCTGATTCACCACAATTATAACATATATCTTTACCTTGATCTTTACCTTTTGGAGATCTTTTCCTTCTTCTTCCCCTCCTTGGAGAAGTAGACTCCCTTTCTCTATTCTTTTGCTCATCTTCACCATCCTCCTTGGATGGTTTCCTTGACTTTTGAGTTGTATCTTTCTCATCCTTTTTCTTGTGATCTTTGTCCTTCTTTAAGCCAAACTTAGTGATTTTCATTTCAGCCTTGAAAGCAAGATCGTAGGCTTCATCAAGAGTATCAGGCTCATAGAATGCTAATTCTTGCTGATATTGCATTCTTAATCCACTAATGAAGCTAGAAGCTTGTCATACTCAGTCCAATGAACATCAGCCTTTTGCAAAGCTTTACAAAATTTAACATAATAATCTTTTACCTCTTGATCTCCTTGTCTAAAAAATTTTAGCTTCTTGATGGTTTCATGACAGAATGTTGTCTTTTCAAACTTTTGCTTCAACATGAATTCCATAAGTTGCCAACTGTTAATAGGCCTCTCATGTTCTTCAAAGTACTTGAGACATTACTTGTCCCACCATTTGGCTGCCAATCCTTTAAGTTGGCTCTGAACAACATGAATCATTGACTCACTAGAAAGTTGCTTAATAGGAAATAATTACCCACAACTCTAATCCAAGAAAGAAAGGAATCTCTACCCCCAACACCTTTGAAGATGGGAATATCCACATGAGGAACTCTTAAAGCACTTCTGAAAATCTTTACAAACCTTTCATTATCATTTTCCTCATTATTATGAAGAAACGAAATCCTTTACTCATCCCTTTGAGTTCTAGTCTCTTCTCTCCTTGGAGTCCTTTGATCAGTTCTTCCTCTTGATATTTGCATAGATGCAAAAGGATTTTCCTCTTCACTTTTTCTTGAAGTTTCTTCAAAATCTTGGTGGTTGTTGGCCATTACTTTAGGAAGACTTCTTGCATTTCAACCACAAAAGTCTTAAAGGAGTCTTTGAGCTCTTGAAGCTCTTGTCCAAGTTCTTGCTTTTTCTTCTTCTTAGGAGCCATATCTTTCACAAAGCTAAAGTAAAATCTTAAAGCAACAAGATGAGATGTTCAAACAATTCCTTTCAATTCAAGGCAATGAGGCACTAAACCCTAACACAATGTTTAATGAAGATGTAATTGACTTCAAACCCTAGCCTTTCAAGCAAATGGGTGCTCAATTACCAAAAAGAAACTTGACCTTACAAGATTCAAGCAATCTTTACCAATCTTAGGTTCTCCAAACCCCAAGTGGCTGTAAAGATTCAAAAGTTTTCAATTTTCTTCAAAACTTGATGAAAATATCCAACTTATGTGCGGATTCCTCCAAAGTGAGTGCTATGATACCAATCTAATAGGGGCACTACCTCAGTAGATCTAAAAAGGACCCATTCCATAAGTTTCCTAAGCAAATTAAGCTTAGAAAACAAGAACAACACAAGGAATTGGAGAAGATTCACCCTTTTATTAAAACAACTCTCAAGATATAGAGAAATACATCAAAGATGAGGAGCCAAGCTCAACTCACACCTCTTAGAAGGATCTTAGAGGCCATACATATCCCCTCTCAATCCTCAATTGCTAACAACAAAGCCAAAGCTCATGACAAGACACTTATAAGAGATTCTCCTAATCTCTTTGAAGTACTCTCCATTGCCTCTCACTCAAATTCCTTGCATAAGCTTTCAAGAGACCTCTCAAATTTCTCTATTTCAACTCTTGCCCAAACTCAGCCTTGGACACTTATTTATAGCTTCTTGTGTGACCTTTCACCTTCCTTAGCATTTATAAATACAAATTAATATCTGTTGTCTTGTCAAAGAAGACATCCTTGGAGTTGGAAGACATCTTTCCTAAGAGGAATATCAATGTAGATAAGACATCCTGTTCCCTGGAAAGATGTCTTTGTTGAGATTGGACCTTGAGCAAAAGATGTCTTTGGCCCAGGAAAGATGTCTTGTCTCAGAGGAAGATGTATTTTTGGCATGGGAAGACATCTTGTCCCAAGATTTGACATCTTTTAGGTCAGCATGATTGATTCAAAGATGCTTGGCCTGAAGCCCAAACTTGCCAAACAAGCTCCCATTGGTCCTGGAACATTCCAAATGCATCCCAAACACCACAAGACACAATGGGAACACACAAGAAGACAGACACACACAAAACAATGTAGTGATGATTACATGAAGGGATGGGTGATATCCTTATCACATCTTTGCCACATGTATGTGTTGAGTTTGATGCTTTTTGATAGAAGAACATTTTGCACAATGTAGGATTGTAGGTCTAATAGTAGTTCTATAGAACTATCTCTTCAATCTAGCAGGGATTCTCCTATCACANAAATAAGGACTTAGAGCAGATCCTTGGTGCAGCCTTACCTTCACAGAAAATTTGTAATTTCTCCATAGATGATGCAAACTTGAGTTGCTATTCCATCATAGATGTCTTGGATACCCTTTATGTACACGATAGAAACATCCATCATGCATAATAGAGGATAAAAACTAACTGCTTATATTAGATAGTTTCGTTTAAGAGGTCTTGAGTTCAATCCCCACTAATATCTAACTTATTAACTTTGAAATGTCAACAAATAAAAGATAAAAAAAGTTAAGATGTAAATTAATAGCCATTAGCATCAAATACTTTACAAATAGGGCTTTATCACAAAGAAATGGATGAAAAAAAGAAAAAAAAAAAACTTTTCATAATAGAAGAAGGATAATCACCTAGAGACTCAATGCTTATTCTGCCAAGGTAGGGTCTTGGCAGGGCAGATGAGCAAAAGCCTAACTTGTTGTGAGCGACTGTGCCTAGGCTTGAACCTAGGTCTTACGATTGGAGAAACAAGCACCTTATCAGTAATTAATTTTTATATTAGTTAAAAGAAAAGTTATTTAACCCTTTTTAAATAAATAATAATAATGATATTAATTATAACCAACTTTTTTTAAGAAACATATAAATTGCCTCTTCCATTATTATTATTATTCAGTACCACTTATGATGAATCCAAAGAGGATTTGAAACTAGTATGATTTTAGATGGTAAGAAGTAGAATCTCAGAAACACCCATCTTCTTTAATGTCCACCAAATAATCTCTTGGGGAACTCTATCATAAGCAAATTCCTCTTCTTACACCTGAATTTCTTTTCAATTGTCTTAGCAATGGTTGATCTTCTAGGCATAAAACCAAATTGATTTTCAGATACAGTTGATTCTTGCCTTAAAGGTTGTTCTATAACTTTTTCCCATAGCCTGTTGGTGTGACATTCTTCATTGCTGTATATGATATATTTGCGAAAAATAGCAGAATGCTTATTAAGCTGTTTGGTTGTAAGGTGATGTTAAGACCCATTGTGACTGCAATATCCCATTATCCTAATTAACGGGAAAATGAGTGTAATTTCATGAATTTATTTTATCAAGAGAAGTCTCTTTACATATGCTTGTCAAATTTAGTAATTTTGGTTGTGATAATCATATCAAAATAACAGAGCATCATTGTAGATATTACTAGGATTTTAGTTGTTCAGATGATTTGGTCTTTACATGACACATGGTCCAGTTTGACTTTTTGTGAATTTACGCCAAGATGTATATGTTAGGTTAATGTTCAGGGAGGAAACATTCTTGTTTGTTTTCTTATGAGTGTATTGTTGGCATATTTAAAGCTTTCTTATGCAATGCTTGTAAACACATTTTCTTCATCTTGTAACTTACCATGATTTTTTTGGGGCTTATTATTCATGATTTACTAATAAAATTTTCACATGCTTTTATAGTTAGTTATTTAGATTTTTCTCCTTTTGGTTTAAGAATAACCTTTTGAACCTGTTCGCATGGCTTGCCATACATGCGTTTTTTTATTTGTTTGAATCATTAAAAGTTGCTTTATGTGTAGGGGTCTTTGTACTGGTTTGCCAAGTCAAGAGCAGAAGATAAGATGCCTTATGAACTATTTTCAACGAATTTGCTGTAATACACCAGAGGGTGCAGTATCTTTTGAAAGAAAAGTTCTTCCCTTCAATGGCAATGTCTTTCCCTTGAGATATCGCTCTTTTACTTCTTGGAGTCAATCTCTGAATCCTCTCTGCAGATTTGAGGTGATAAAGAAAAAAGAAATTTTTTATCATATTCTGTGGTGTGCATAGTGCAATGAAGCGTTGTAATGAGCCTGTGATATTTTCTTTTGATTACTAATTAGTCTATTTCTTTTTAGGTGTTAGACACTGGTAGGATAGAAGATCATGGTAGAGAGGCTTTAGAAGTTGACTTTGCCAATAAATATTTGGGCGGTGGTGCTCTTGGCAACGGTCGTGTTCAGGTACAGTTTCCACAATCTGATCGAAGTACAGTTATTTTTGCCACTTTATTATCTTGGTGCATGAATTATTTTTATTGTAAAGAAGTGCTATTTTCTAATGTTAAACATGTCAATTGTTTTCCTTTCTATTAATTATAAACTCATCAACATCTCTTTTGCTGAATTATGATGCATCATTGAAGCACGGTACTGGGTTACGTAGTGCTGATCACAACGATGATGATTGCCCAGGCTACACCAAATGAACAAACTTCTGGTTTATAAGTTCCATGTCTCTGGACCATATTTTGTGAAATCAATGCGTAGGTAAATCATGTATCACAAGATAAACTATGCCATAGAACTTAGATGATTTTAGAGGTTGGGGTTGTAGAGGTGAATCTTCCATGTACGATGAGTCCAAACACTTATTTGGAAAATTACTAAACAATGGAAAATCATTTTTTTTAAAACAAGTAAACAAGATTATATATAATAAAATAAGAGTTGAAATACAAAGAATTATTCTAGGATCTTAAAGATCAATGAAGATGAGAGGATGATATTTCTAAAAAATAAAATGATCATGTCAAGCTACCAATTTAGTCCTTGCTTTGGAGATAAAAGTTATTATCATGTAAGGTGCAAAGACTCTGGTAGTCAAGTTCCATTTTATATATAGCATTCTCCTTCCAATTTTTTACTGCTACCCACCATACTCTATCTAGATTGATTTTTGTCCCTTCAAAAGTCGTTTGGTTTCTTTCCTTCTAGATTTGATAGATCACATGTGCAAGCAAAATACTCCAAATGATATTAATGTATCGGGTTCCACTAATCCAAGTCTAAACTGTTACAGGATTTTGTAAAGATCTTGACATAGTAAAATGCTGATTTTCAACTTCCCAAAAATATGGGCAATTGCAGAGCAGTTCAAAAAGATACTACCATTCACAAGCATTCTTACAGAAATATCTATTACCCATTATCCATCCTTGTTTCAATAGATTATCTATTGTTAAAATTTTCCCTTTTTGTGCCAATTTAAAATTAGCATGAACTTTAGGGATTAGTCCACTTTCTTTCAACGAATACTGAATAGCTTATTTATCCTCTTGGCTAGTGTATAAAGTATTTTAAGCATTTACCACTTTGTAAGAATATTTATTTTCTCATAATCAATACTCATACATTGATTTCTTATTCATCTATGTATTATGCAAGTACCAATAATATGTGATCCTTTTAGAAAATCTTCTGTGTGTTTAAATATTTAGCCTTTATTACTTTTACCCACATGATCTGTAATTCTCTAAGTTAACTTTCCTATAAGAGCCATATTTAAGTAATGTAATTTTTAACTACAAGTCTTGTTATGTTTTCATGAATACCAAAATTTATCCTAATTTAATAAATGAATTTTTTTTGCCTTTTTTAAAATCCTGCCAAAGAAAAATACATTTTAATTTTTGAAGTTTCTTTACTACCTTCTTTGGGGTTTAAAGACACGATATTAAAGATAGAAGAACATATTGAAGACAACTATGGATTAATTGTAATGTTCTAGCCATTTTAAGAAGCTTTAGTTGCCAACCAACTAGTCTTCAAGTCATCTTCTCTAAAATAGTAGTCACAATTTTTACTTAACTTTTTCCCAAAAATAAAGGTATGCCCAAATATTTCCTCGGAAGACTAGTAGACTTACAGTTTGACACTTTTGAAATATTTTGCTCTCTTATTTTTGAAAGATGAAAAGCAAACAAAAATGCTTATCAAAATTAATTTTAATCCTGAAACTTGGAAAATATTATCCAAACACCTCTTTAACATTTTAGATGCATTTTTCTGCAGCTTCAAGGAAGATAAATGTCATTAACAAATTGCACGTGTAAAATCAGACAACCCATGGGCTGGTATAATTCCTTTAATTTTTTCCTTTTTAGCCTTTTTTAAATCAGGTATTCTAAAGCTTTAATCATCATAATAAAAACGGGTGACATAAGATTTTCTTGTATCAAACTCATTGCAGCTGTAAAATCTTTCTTGTGCTTCCTCATTAAACAACAATGAAAATGATATAGCAACATAACATTCTTTAAGCATTGAGCATCTATGATCAGGAAATCAAAATTTATGTAATATGGCACCCAAAAAATCTCTATAAGACAATCATAAGCTTTGCTTAAGTCAAGTTTAAACCCAAGTAAACCTCTACTTTTTTTAGCGAAAAGGTCAGGCTGTGGATGGCATCCAGAATAGCTCGAAAATCCTCTATAGCAATGAAGTTCGTTGCTTTCTGAAATTCCTTCTACCTCTCCTTGTGGTTTTGTTGGGCCTCTGTAGTGGAGGCCTTGTCTTGGTGGAACTCCATGGAGGTCTTCAGGACGTGCCTTCTGAGGCCAGCCCAAGAGACATTGTAGTTGACCCCCATGACATCATAGGGGTAGCGGCCCACTCTAAACTAGTGTTGTGCGTTGGTTTCATTTGTGGCCATTTGCCCCTGTAGGAGCTGTTCTTCCTCAAGGAGGGCCCTGGCGTGTTGTGCCTTTTCCTCCTCTTGTTGTTGCAGTTGCTTTTGTTCCTCTTGGCGTACATCTTCTTGGATCTATGCCCTTAGCTCTTCTTCTAAAGTACTCCTCTTGATAGCCTTTTGCAACTTCCTTTGTCTTCATTCGTGCATGGCGGCCTCTTGCATATGCCAGTTTGCCTTTTAGAATCTGATTTTGGTTGCCTCTTCTTGCCTACTCAGCTTCGCTTGCTAGCGTGCCCATTCTTGGGCCCTTGCCTCCTTGATGGCTTGGAGCAGATCGGCCTCATATTGGCTTTGGAGCTCCCAACGGACTTGCTCCTTTGCCAGTCTAATTTGGTCCCGAAGTAGCAGTTGATGAGTAACAAACTGTTGGTCTAGGTTAGGGTTCCCTCCACCCACTATTGGTGTCCCCATCTCCAACTGCTCCTTTAGAACCTACTTGACCGAGGTGGAGGACTCACCCTTGAGAGTGGGACAACGGTGCATATAAGTCCTTCTAACCTGGAGGGTTTTGGTTGGCACAAGCTCTTGTCGCCATGTTGCATTCCAAAGGGTGAGAATCAAGTTGAAATGTTGTCCTCGTCTACCCCTCTAGAGTCCAGCTAAGAAAAACTTTGGAAGATTCGACAAATAGCTAAGTTGCATGCACCAAAGGAAAGCATAATGGGTCCCCTGGAGCTTCCAAGCATTGCCTTAGTGCACAAAGAAATGTTCGACAAGCTTCACTGCATCCTGCTAGAGGGACAAAAGAGCAGACTTTGGCACTTGTTTGCTACTTGTCTTTGGAATAGGCCCTTGGAAGAAACTTTTTGCATCTTGGAGGCCCCTCCCCACAGGCGACACTATCTCTTTCTTTGTCAGAATGCCCACGTACTCTGCAATTGCCACCTTCATGAGTTTGATATGGACACCATGGAAGGTAGTGTTGTCCTTGCACCACTGAGAAAAGAAGGAAGTATATGCTAGCTTAGGGTCTTTGGTTAGCAAAGGGAGCAGGTCTTTCCAGCCCATTTGCCACACTAGCGTCCATAGTTGTGGATTGCTTTGAAATGTTTGGCAGTCCAGCTCGAAAGTCAGGGTGTATCCCATGGTTGCTCTTGCCTCCCGCCAAAGTTGTTGTGCATTGTGGAAAATAAAGGTCGGTGATGGGAGAGGCACATTTTGAAATATGTATGCATTTTGTGCCTCCCATAATGCTCAAAGGACTACACCAGCCAGAGAATCCCCGTGTAGCAATGGCATAGTCGCCGAGGTTGCCGAAATTACTTGTATGAAGGGACATTGATGCTAAATGAAAAGTTTCATGGACAAGAATAATTTGATATAATTTCTCAAATCTAATTTGTTCTTGCTCCTATTGTGCAGTAGCATAACATTCTTTACACATTTGAGTACCTATGATTAGGAAATTTAAATTTATGTAATATGGCATCCAAAAAATCTTCATAAGACAATCATTAGCTTTGCTTGTAACACCCATTCATAGGGAGCAAGAGCTAACACCCAAAGCCTCCAGAAAAAAAGCTAGTTGAAAGAAGAAAATGCATAGATGATTTTCTTTCTACGACAATCAAACTGACATTAATATGTAAAATTGAAATGAAATCAGTAGTGCCAAGATCTAGCTTTGCAACAGGTCAATCAATATTAATTTTAAGAATTAAGAGATAATTTAAAAAAGAAATTGCCATAGTAAAAATCTGTGCAAGATTCATCAGATTTAAAAATCAAACTCTTTTTTTATTCAACCTAAAAAGAAATAGCTAATCAAGATCATTTACACATTTGTAAACCAAAGAAATGACCACAAAGGCAGATAAATCAATAATCTTAGATTTGTTCAATTACATAATAATATTTTATATTTTCCAGCAACACACAAAACAAGACCATTTGAATTTAACTCTTGTAACCATTGTAGCTTTAATCATTTAATCAGGCAATTCATATGTTCAATAGCAGTGGATAGATCCAAACCATAAATGAACATCCTAGGTTTTCTCCCACTCCATCAATTTACAAAAAGATATCAAAATCAGACTTGAGAAGATATAGAAAAAATATAAATCAAGTTTCAGATCTAAGATTTATGCATTTTAAGGAGAAGGGTTCATCAACCAAATTCTAACCAAAACCCAATAATTCAACAATTCTAAAAGATTCACAGTTATCCATGGGCTCAAGGATACTCTCATTTTTTGTTGGTGGTACCAATTCTCATATCAGGGATCCTTGGCCCTTGTTGGCAATTGTTTTTAATAATGCCCCAAATCGTTATGGGTGTTTTTGAATTGTTAGAGAAACAACTCTTATCCAAGTCATTTAGGTGTGAGAGTGTAGAGGACAAGTGGAGAGATTCAGAATAGCAATAAAAAATTCAACAATCCAAACTTACAACAACAATCTTGATAATTTCATACAAGCATTGTGAAGGTGGTTAGGCAAGCAAGAAGGGAAGTTGAGAAAATCAGCTGTTGCTGGCCATTATCAGATATAATAGAGATGGATCATTTTACCTTCTTGCTCAGATATCTTGCTTACTAGGAGGGATTATCAGAATGTTGGATTGCTATGCAACACTAGTTTTCTTTCTTCCTACTATCTCATGTAGCAGCCACAGTCTTCTCTCCCTTTCCAGCCACACTCCTTGCTGCTTTATCCCTTTTTTTCTTGTCCTGCTTAGCTACCTTTGCCTTGTGTGGTTTTTTTTCTCCCCTCCTCTCCCTATTTGTTGGTGGAATAAAAGATAATGGATTGTTTGTTGTAACTGACTCTTTCTTGGAAACTGTTTGTTTTCTTTTCTTTTCTTTTTAAAGTTCTTTTTTTCCCCTCACTCCAATGAGTCATGAGTTCAATTCTTTTCATTATCACTATCAAAAATCAATAAAATATGTATATTCACAGATCCAAAACCAGCGAAGCAGATCCGGGCGGGGGGGGGGGGGCAAAAACTCGACAGAGGACCATCCACTAAGGGTTCGTCGGCAGCCGTCGGCAGGTGTAGTTGGGACGCTCCAGTTCATGGAGGATATCTAGAGTGTTTCGATGATCCTCTGTGTCCATGAAACTGGCCGCCTATTGAATGCCCTGCATGGTCGACTCCTGTCTACTCCTGTCTGCTTGCGAAGCTCCCGCATTTGGGTGGTAGCACGTCAAGGTTCGGCGGATATGTCGTCTGAGTTCCGCCCAGGAGCTCTCACAATTGATGCCAAGAATGAGGTACGGTTATCGCCCCTCTCTTAGCCATTGTCGGGCGTTATGCCCGTGGGCGTGGTCAAGCTGTCTCTATCGTTGGTCCTCCTCCTCCTGAAGCTGCTCCTGCTCCGCCCGCTCCGCCTGCTCACGTCGTCTCTGGGCCTCCTCCTCTTGGATTAATTTTTCCCGCACTTGGGCCCTGATTTCGTCAATGAGGCAAGCCCTGGTAGCTTTAGCCATGAGCTCCTGTTGCCTAACCCGTTCCTGCTCGCGCTCAGTGATCTGGGCTTCTAGGTCGGCCCGAGCCTGTGCGAGGGCTTCATTCCATTTGGCTTCCCATTCTTTTCGGGCTTCGTCCGCCTCCCTCTGCGTGGCCTGCCAAAGCTCCTCATTCCAGTTCCTCTGGCCAGATGTCTCTAGTGGGGGGGAAGTCGGTCTGTTAGGGCGTTCGGGGGAGCGTCGCTCCCGCGGGGTCCTCTGACCCTGCGTAACGGAGGAACCCCAATGGGGCCAATCGCCCCCCACTTGGGCATCGTCGTAGTATCCTGCGGCCTAGCTGAGGGGGGGCACTCTGGAGAGACCCCTTGCGGGGGGGGCGGGGGCAGAGGACGAGGGGGGTTGCCCCCCCTCTGCCCCCTGCCAGAGTGCCAGAATTAAACCAGAGTGGCAGCTGCGACGCTTGAGCTTAAGGGCCTCCTTAAAAAAGCAGGGGAGGTTGACCTGGCTACCCAACTTGAGACAGCGCAGGAAAGCGAAGTGTAGGCCCTGCAATTTGGAGTCGTTGCCAGATTGGACGAAGAATCGGTCCACCAGATCTGCGCCCCGGGCCCATAGGCGTGATAGGGAAGATCTGGGCACTTGTCTGCTCCTGGTACAGGGAACAGGCCCATCAAAGAACATTTCAGTGTCTTGGAGGCCGCGGGTGGAGGGCAAAATGATGTCTCCAGCGATCGGGGTCCCCAGACAGTTGGCAATCGAAGATTCTGTAATCCAGATTTCACGCCCACGGAAGAAGGTAAGGTCATTGACCCAGTTGGAGAAAAACGCGTTGTCTGCCAGATCTGGATCCCCGNACCAGCTGTTGCAGAGGGTCAGACCAGCCGCACTGGGCCACCATCTGCCAGAGCGCCTCATCCTCCTGGAACGCGGCGCAATCCAGCTCGAAAGTGGGCATGATTCCCATCATCATCTCGATTTCCTTCCACGCAGTGAGAGCCTGGGAGACCAGTCACCGCGGAAGGGGGTGCTGTTGCTGCCGGAAAACAGAGTTATTCCGTGCCTTCCACACTACCCATAAAAGTAGCGTGGCCCAAGAGTCACCAGTGAGGCGCCTCAGGGGGCATCGCCGCCGCGCACCACATGGCGCGCATGCAAGGGCACTCAACCGCGAAGTGCTGCGCTGTTTTAGCAGCAGCGTCGCATGTAGGACACGTATCGCTGTTCAAAATTCCGCGCCACCGCAGCAGGGCCCATATGGGCAGCACATCGCGCTTAAACAGCCATAGGAAGATTTTGATTTTTTTGGGCAGCCGCCCTTGCCAGATCCATAGCCAGCCATCAAGTTGGGGGTATTTGGCCGTCAGAAGGGCCCGTGGCTTGAGGCCCCCCCATCCCAAGGTCTGCATCACACGTGCGTGCTGGCACAGTGCTTGCCAGGGCCTAGAGTCCTGCGCCCCCGTTTCCCAGCGCAGATATTTGGCACTCATGATGCGGATCCATGGGATCGGTTCTCTATGCGGGCACGAAAACTGAAGCACTAACCGTTGTTGTCCCATCATCAACTCGTCCTCGAATGATGTGATGCCCAAACCACACACACTTCGGGGGCACGCCACCCGCTCCCAACAGACCAAATGGATTTTGTGCCCCCCCTTGCCCCCCTCCCAGACGAAGCTACGGATTAGCGTGTTAACTGCATTGATGACCACGTTTGGGGGGGTGGCAACGACAGCCACAAAACGAGCGACTGCCGTGAGGATTCTAGTAGCCACAAGCAGGTGACCTTTGCGGCTAAGGAATCTATTCGCCCAATGGCTCATTCTTCTTTCGATTTTTTCTAATAGCGGGCCCCATGCCGTGGTCCGTCCCCACCTGAAGAGGGGGATGACCAGATATGTCACTGTTTGTCCCTAGCAGGATATTCAAGACTTGTATCACCTGGTTTTTAACTTGTTCATCCACATTAATGAAGTGGGCTGAGGATTTGGTTCTATTGATTTCCAGCCCCAGTTCGGCCGCCAGGCGGGACAAAGCAATGTTGATGCACCATGCCTGCGGGACCGTCGCCCTACTGAGCAACATCGTATCGTCCGCATAGTGTTCGGCCCGACATGCCACTTCGGCAATGTTCAGACCGTCCACCCCCGATGTGCTGTAGTAGTGTTGCATTAAGTCCATGGCGATGATGAAGAGGAGGGGCGAGAGTGGGTCCCCTTGCCTCAACCCCCGCCTAGGGGAGGAGAGGCCCCATAACCACCCCCCCACATCAAAGGAGAAACCGGCCGAGGATTGCATGTGAATGCAAAGTTGGATGAAGCCTGAATCAAACCCCTTTAGGTACATAATGGACTGCAATGCCTCCCAGCTGAGTGTGTCGTAAGCCTTAGTGATGTCAAGCTTGAGGCAAAGTTCGGGGAAGCCCGAATTTCGAAGCGAATGAATCACCTCCTGCAAGAGGAGGATTTGGTCCTGAATGGCCCGCCCTTGCACGAATCTCGCCTGGTTGATCCCCACAAGCTTGGGCATGAGCGGTACAAGCCTA
>MNCI01005895.1:4442-43038 GCA_015680685.1 Gnetum montanum
TCTCCTTGACCCTTAAAGCCTTTTTATAGGGTCTAAGGTAGGTAGGGAAGTTACAAATTTAAAAAATATCTCACCTAACTTCTCTCCCAAGTAACTTGACCAACCAATTAGGAGGTTACTTGTTCAACAAGTTAGGTAAGTTACAAAATATCTTGGGTGGTTGTAACCACAAAAAAAGATAAAAATGCTACAATTGACAAATGTCCTTTGTAGTAGTTATAAAATGCAACCACTAAATTACATAGGAATACAAAATGATAGTTGCGACTTATACACATATATTCTCTTTAGTTTTCTTCCAACCTTTCAAAATATTATATAAGGAAATTACAACTCCCAAGTAGTTTGGTCAATCAATTAGGAGGAATTTTTATGATAGGTTAGTTTTAAAACTTGGATGGTTATAACCATTACCTAACTAAAAGTTGCAATTGACAAGTGCTTAGTTCGTGAATGTTATTGGATAAATATCTCATAAATTTTGTCTTTGCACATCATATTTGAGTACCGAATCATCGAGTTATATATTCAACCCATATAATCGGCCTAAAATTGATTTATGGATGACCAAAGTTAAATCAGCGATATTTTTCTCAAGTTAAATCTGCGATGTCGTGTGTGCGGTTAAACCAACCGCCCGATAACTCCTCCTGCACCAGGCCAAGTGCTGCAACTTCTCAGGCCGATGATGAAACGTCTGATCGAAGCCACGATGCAAGGCTGCTGAAGGGACGGCGAGGTCCATGCCCTGAGCGAAGGGCACGGCGTGGAAAAATGTTTTGGTCATTATGGTGCTAAAAAAAAATGAAATCTGCGAACAGCCAGATGCGTCAATCTGCGTGTTCTTGGTTGGTTGCAGTGGAGCAAGTTGTGCTGGCGGTGAATGGCGGAGCGAAGTCCCTGCTCATTTCTGAAGACGCGTTGCAAGCTTTGCGAATTTTGAACCATATGTTCTGGGCCTAGGGCTTCCTGCGTCCGTTGCACACATTTTTTTTAAGGAACTGGTAAAACCGTCGGCGTCGCCAAGCTGAGTAAGGCCAATCCACTGCATCAGACCTGTCCGCGTTCCAGAGGTGCGGATCCTTTAAGCGCATTACTGATACGGCACCCTTAAAGAAACGGCATTTTCCCTGCAGACATTTTTTAGCCTGTGCCCCCCCCTTTTTTTTTTGTTGCTACCGGTGCTCTTGGGGCGGCTCAGTACCGTCATTGTCGTGGTGAGCATAAAGAGGAAGTGGCCATGTCCATATTTTCATGTCTATTGTTTGCAGATTTGGTGTGGAAGATGCTGGTGTTGGTGCTGTAAAAGGAGTTTTGTGCAGCAAGTGTTTACCAAAATGTATATGGATTTTTAATGACGATTTTCTGCACTGACAATGCCACATAATCCTGCTTATTGACCCATTGCATTCTCTGTTTTTTTATTCTTGCACAGTGCCGTTTTAGAGGCTCTTCTGGCTTCTTGTCCTTATAGATTTTTGGTTTTGTCTTCTTATATTTTTCCAAGGACAGCAATGGTTACAGAGAATGATATTTTTGATGGCAAAATGCTCCTTGAACAATCCTGTTTTCTGCCTTTCTACTACAGAGTAAAACATCTTGTTTGCAGAAATAAATTTCTTGCTTAACCTTGAAACCATATATTCTTGAATTACCCAGGAGAAATAACCTCAGATTGCTGTAAACCTTAGTGATCTAGGAAAGTAGAGCAACATACTTCTCAACATGGCTGTGTAAACTTGCTCCGGTATATACATATATTAAAAAAAATGCCTTCTGGTTACTCATTCTCCTTCTTTAAAACTGTAAATTTAATCACTTCTTCATAAAAGAATCTCAACTATTTAACCTGCTTCATGAAATGGCCAAATGTGCCAACAGATAGCCAATTATAATTTCATACACAACCCAACCATTTCAACATTTACAATAGCAAACACATACTCATGTGTAGATCATTTCATAACTAGTGAGTCTATTTGGAGGTATCTAGGCCTTGGTGTTGCCCAAGACTAGCAAGTATCTAAGCCTTATTTGAAAAACACCTTTACATCCCATGATCCCAATCACAAGATTGGAGGTCCCTAACATTGGCAATTCCAAACAGTTACCAAAAGATACTATTTAAACCATTAGCTATGTAACTAAAACAAAATTGGAAGAAATGAAGTCATAGGATTAAAACAAAGTAGTTGAGTTGATGTCTTTAGCAAGCCATGCTTTACAAGAAATCTCCAACAATTCTTCAAAGATGGTACTTCCCAAAAATCCCCCCTTAACTCTACACTTCAAGCCCTTTTTATAATGGTTTAGTTAATTATAATCATTATAAAATATTAAGGTAAGCTACAAATATCTAGGGAATTAATGCATAACCTCCATATGAAGTTGTAACTTTGATAGGAAGTTATGATAAATTTATGCCATGATTTGACAAGTGTCATGTCAAATGCAAATATTAAGGAGATTTAATTGTGCTTCTATATAACCTTCATGACGGAAATTTAACTTACACATGTATTGTTATTATTCAAGTTTATATTCTAACTTCATGCACACAATAATAATATATATAGTTTTATGTTCTAACCCAAACTTTAATTTCCAAGATAAAATGGAATTATCTTCGGCTTTCTGTACACACGTAAGAATAAGGATTCATTGTTTGCCACGTGATGTACGCACAAGGGTTTGCAGTTCATCACATTATTCTCCTTCCATTCTTAATGCTGATGATGTTCTAATATCTCACATCGATGTCGCTCCTGCGTCCAACGTCTTCAGGTTCATGGCCATGTTCACGACTGCCGTTTGTCCCCCTGTTGTAAAACACCTGTCGCTGCCATTTGTTCACTGTGTTTTCGATGCCATTAATGCCATCCTTCATGCACTCCTAGCGTGAATCTACGCAGCAATGTCAATGGAACATTTGGAAGTGGAGGTAATCTTTACAAGGCGGCCAACTCCATCATCGTCATTCTTGATGTAGCTGGAAAGTATGGCCATTGCAGCAATTGTGAAGAAACCCTAGCTTTGCTTGTGTAGGTGCCGTGGACGATTATTTGAAACTATGGCATTGCTTACTGGCAGATTCTTCTTCAAACATTTGCCAACCTTTGGCAGATCCGTGATGGGTTAGATTGTGGGATGCTGTTGAGAAACGTAGCGCCTAATTCCAAGCTGAGGCTCTGATGCTGTGTGAGCCAAGAAAATCCTTTAGATTCAGAGACGCTTATGGATTCCAGCAGTAGCCATTGCTACTCAATCCACTATATCTAACTATAGCTGATTTTTTTTCTTTTTCCAATTTTCAATTTGGAACAGTGACCCAAAAATCGTTATCAGTAGACAACATTTCGAGTAAGGTTTTGGATTTTCTGTAAATGACGGTCATATGGGAATGGCATTTTGCAGGACGATTCAAACAATTGGAACTGTGATATGCTTAATTTTCTCTGATGAATACATGTCATGATGCAATTTCTCAAGGTTTTGTTTCTTCTAATATTCGGCTTGATAATTTTTATGTGCCTCTTCTTTCTGGTCTGGTTGCTTTTCTTTTCTTTTCTTTTTCAATATTTGTTTGTTACTTTATGTTTCGTTTCCAGAGTTTCTACTCACATAATGTATAACTTTGTATGTTCCGTTTCCAGAGTTTCTACGTAGGCTCTCCCATTTTGAATTCGTGAATTCTCATTTCTTAACAATTCCTGCTGCTTCTACTCCCTACCCACAGGATTTAATCTTAGTTATTTTAACTTCTTTCTTTGTGTAGAATGACATATTTGTGCACTGCTTTGAACAATGACAACCATTTGGACAGCTCATAAACTAATTTTTGCATTCACAATTTTTTGAGCATTCAATCATATTATTGTTCTCCATCACATTTTTGAGAAATCCTCATCAACACTAAATCCTTAATTTACATACGAAATACGAAATTGGCACTTGAGTTATTTGTTTGAAATTCCATAGGCATGGAATTTACCATTTCCAAATGAAACTGAGTTTTACGTCAAACCAGACAATTAACAAAATTCCTAATGAAGTTTGCTCCATCAAATGGTTAAATATGACAACTTCATTTCTTCCCTACGTGAAGGTGGCACCATTACTACATGAATGAATTCTTCATTTGTAGGAATATCCTTACTAATAGGGATAGAAGTCCACATAATTACTAAGGCTTCAAAGTGAGTGAAGGAGGTCATTACTATATCATACAAGCTCAAGGAGGTATTCTTTTACTCTAAGGAGAGTTTCACATGCTCCATGGAATTGAGAAAGTCTTTGTCATTATTCATTATTTTTTCATTTTTATTACCTTTAAGTTTCTTCATTCTACCTAGGATTTGAACCTCATGCTTTAGTGTTTACAGTTTGGCCTCCTTTCCCATCTATTATTGTTTACAGTTCTCCCTAGGTTGAGTAGTTGAAGTGGTTTGAGCATTGAAGCTCATGGAGATAGTTGAAATAGATGTAGTCTTCGATGGACAAACTTCCTTACATGCCTTCATTTACTTGTTATCTTTGGCCTTAGGCTTAGGGGCATGTTTCTTGCATTGCTTGGTTTGTGGTTTTTGTTACCACAAGAGGATGTTAGTCAACATGTGTTGTAGGCCCAGCGGTAGTGGGAAGATGCACTCTAATGATGAATGATCATTTGAAAGATGTGAGTGATGGTATCCTTACAACACAAGGAATCTTTTGAAACACCACTAAGAAAATTCATATTGCAATTTGTAACTTCCACCATCCAACTTGAGGTAACATTTTGTTGTAAATGTGAAATTTACATCCTAAGAGTTGTAATCTTGCATACTTTAAATTTTTTGGGCTATAAAATGCTTCCTAAGTTGCAACTATTTGACTTCCCAAGTGGAAAAACCATTGCCATGTCTATATTTCGGTTGGGGAAGGCTGAAAATGCCTTAGGGACCATCAAATTTGGCATTTTCATGTTTTTTTATGGTGGTATAGCCTCAACTACAGTAGAGCCACCTACACCTAGTGTTGGTGGTATTGGATTTTTATTTTTTAGCAACTCCCAATGTAGTTTCCACAAAATCCATTGTGTATGCGCCAAGGCTAGCATTCAAGTTGTTGTGTTTTCCACTTTTCCAATAATGGCTATTATAGTCACAACAATTCTTAGTAGTTACAACATGACCAACATAGTCATCTTAGATCTTCAGCAACATTCACATGGTCAGCATAGTCACCGCATTTCACAACAAATTCCAATAATGCCAGTGTAGCTCTCCAAGGCTAACATAGTTGAGGTGAAGCCAACATAGTCACATAAGTCTATTTACTATTCTTTTAGTATCCAGTGTGGTTTTGATGGTCCTTGGTTGTCAAAACATACCATAAATGATCAACTATTTTGGGGGATTATGGCTTGCAACACCTACAAATAGCATCAATCTGTTAGCAATCCTAGCAAAAATTTGTAGCCTAAATTCAGCAAATTTAAAGCCTATAAAAGCGAAACTTGAACACAATATTTAGATTTGAAAGAAAATTTTTTGGCTATTCTAGAATATTTTTGCAACCATATCACCGTAGCAACCTTGAGCATCTTAAATTCATTTTATCTCATTGCAAGACTACTAAGGTACTTGGCATCTATCTAAGCACTAGAGACTCTTAGCATAGTCCCATTGCTACAAAAGTAAAACACCATTATTCACAACATTTATACCAAAAAGATAGATATCCAAGAAAAAACTAGCAAGTGACTTTCGATGATCAAGATTAGGGATTAGCTCGATCATGGAGTTTGACTATAGAATACAACCTATCAACTCCAAAAAGCTTTATGATTTGTCCAAACAAGCTTCTTGTGCATTTGAGCACACAATCTATACTCCTTGAACTTTACAGTTTAAAATTTTTTGCTATTTTAATAAATTTTATCAATTCATTTGTAGTGTACATTTTATTCCAAGTTTAATTCTGTGTTTTTTTTTCTTGACAAATCTACAATTTTATTTTCTTCATTTACATTCTCTAACTCCTTGGGTGATTGACCAAACCATCTAGAGTAACTTGGATCATGTTTCTTAAAGGTCCTTGGGATCCAAGGTTAGGTACTTGTACCTAGGACTTTTGGTTCCTCCAGCAACTAAATTTTCCCATGTGCTATATAGTTTGTGGAGCTGAAAATAGGACCTCCCCCCAAATTCTTAGCCCAAAACCATTTTTCAAAAAAATTTGCAGAGATCTTTTCCAAAACCTTTTCAAACTAGTTTTCAAGACATGGTTCAAGCATTTTCCAAAATAAAGTCTTCTACATTTTGAAATCTAAAACTTATGGGCATCTACCCATAAGATCAACGTTGGTATTCAAATTTCCACAACTAAATACTCAACATAGTTCTTGTGGATGATTTGGGTTTCTACATCATTTTCATAGTAGTTACTGGAATTTCTAAGGCCAACATAGTCAACACTTTAAATTGCAAAACCCAAATCCAGGATATCTTGAAAACCTAATACAGGCCTCACTCAAACACCCAAATCCATCCACTATGAGATTTTGTGGAAAATCCTATGTAGTCATCCCCAAGACTCCAATGTAGTCATTGGGAAGACCAAAATTCACATCTATATTCTAAAACTAGTGTATTTACTTTAGATGAAAAAAATTTTAGCTTGATTTTTTCAAGTAAAAAAACCATTTCCTACCACCTACACAAATGTAGTTCACTAGGCAATATGGTAACTTACTACACCTCCACATAAACTTGTTACTATGAAATTTGGGTTGGAAGGCTACTGTAGTCCTCTCAAACACCCCAACATAGTACTACAAAAACCAATATTTCACATTTACTTTTTCAAAATCTCTACTTTTTTCTTCGAAGGTTTCACCAATGTAGTCTAACTAAATAAGGCAATCTTTTCCTCTCCACAATCCAACATAGATCCTACTCATCAAACAATCATCATTGTTCATCCCAACACATCTACAACTTTTACATCTTTTTTCAAAGTGTAGTATACATCACTTCCATTAAAACCTTCACTATACTTGCAATTGTAGTTTCAACTACTTTTCCAGTTATAACCTCTCGCACCTTGGGTAATTCCACTTACTAGAATCTTGATTTAAAAATTAATTATAAAATTTACTAAACAAATTTTAAATCAAATAAAAATGTCTTTCAGCCAATATATCATTTTACCCCTCAACCTCATTGATATGGTATCTAACCAAGATGTTGTAAGGGTATACGACCCTAAAGATCCTACTATGGATTAATGTAGATAATCACCTAGGCTAATAGCATAGAGCCCAGATTTTCTAGTCACTGATGAAAATTATTATAATTTCATTTATGCTAAGATCTAGGTAGTCTTTCTCATCCTATAGGTAGAGGGAGAATCCAAATGTGAATATAAACTTATTCGACATAATGGAAAGAAATGCATTCCTTCCCCATACGACAAGATACCACTGTCTAACACCCATACACATATTTTATCTTATCTAATTGAGATGGATGAGCAAGATGGAACATTAGGCTCTAAGGATCATCATGAAGAACAATATGAGTTTGAGGTAGAGCATAAACTAGAAAACTTGTTAGGGATCCTATTCTAACAATTAGCTTCCTAAGCCATTGTACCCACTTTGGTCTCTCCTACCTCCTCCATGAGGAAAGTTCCTCAACCTTCGTCACATGTTTATCCAACCATGATTGTGCTACTACCCATTATAGTAGTGCATCAGGCATAATCTGTGCTTTAAGCCACACTCATTTTCTCATCCATGTTGTTTGCCATACAACCATGGTTAGCTTGGTCATCACTAATGGTTATCACCACCACTAGCCCCTTCTCCATGATAATGGATCCCATGGTGGGACTCCAAATAATACAAGGATCACATATACCATTTGTACCCTTTCTTCCCCAAGTACCTAATCCAACCTCCTTCTCACTATTTGGGCCCCCTACAACCATGATGACCTAGCCTCTCCCTTCTGTGTCACATCCTATCACAAGGCCATAGTCCTTCCAACTCTCACTGTAGCAATTTGTATAAATGCCACAACTTGCTAGGATGTCCCAACACCTAAATCAAGCATTTCAAATGGCCTAGGATCTTACAAAAGTGTTATGGAAGCTTAAGTCCTTCACAACATAGATAGTGAAGATCATGGATTTCTATCAGTATGACCTAATCAATCCTACTATCCCACAAATAACTCTTCCTTCAAGCATCCCTATACCTTAATTTAATAAGTACAACAACAAAGGTAATCTTAATGCAAACCTTATTACATTTTTTTAATGTTTGTTGTTGCAAGCTTGGTAACATACTATAATGTAGACTTTCCCCATGTCCCTTACTACAAAAGTTCTAGATTGGTATCATGTGCTACCAAGAAGATCCATTTCTTGGCTTGAAGACTTAATTCTGCAATTCAGTAACCATTTCAAATATAACTTAAAACCTAACATGACTCTTCAACAACTATTTAATGCCAAGCAAGGACCCCTTAAACCTATACAAAAGTTTATACAACAATGGGATACCCTTCTAAATGAGATTCCAGAACCAATAGCCAAGACTCATCTTCTCACCATATTCGAGAAGGTAGTTAATGACTTTATTAAGTCAGAATTTTACTATTTGGACCTATAGTCACTTAGCCAAGCATTTTCTCAAATCAAGAACATAGAGGATGTCATTCAGGCCAATCATGACCCAACCTATGTAGCCTATAAAAATCAATATGCAAGAAGGAATAGCAATAAAACAAAGTAATAGCATATAATTGTGGTTGCAGTAACAAAAGAATCAAAATAAGTAAAGATGCAAGGGTTACCACCTCACAACACATCTTCATAATCCTCACAACTATTCACTTCCTATGCCCCAAATCAACCAAGACCAACTTTTGAGTGGAAGGATAGGTCTAAGTATAGAAGGTTTTCTAAGAAGCCCTCTAAGCTTTTAAAAAAGCTACTTAAAGGAAACTATATACAACATAAGAAACTATTTGAGGAAGCTCTTAAGAGGCATGATTATCTTTCTAACATACCTAGAGACTAAACGATGGCCACCAAAGATGATCTAAGGCTACCAAAGCACTTTAGATTGGATAGGTTTTTTCACAATCATCAAATGGCTAGTCATGACCTCAATTTTTACCTAGCATTAAAGGATGACCTCTAGAAGATGATAAACCACAAAGATATGGTGTTGAATGAGCCCAACTCTCCAATCACCAATAACAACATTTACACTATAGCCTCATTCATAGAAACAAAATGATCTGATCCTTCTAAAAAAATTTTGATCATTAGAGTACGACCATAGCCTCAAAAAAAATCCTAGAAATCCCTTCATCATATAGGTACCACCACCTCTAGCCCCTAAGAAGCTTATCATCATATGTGTTCCACCTTTAGTGGCATCAAATGCATAATCAAGACCATGAGTTACCAACCCTTCAAAGCCTAAGGAACCACTTGTTATCTAGGTTCCTCCACCTTCAACAAGAAGAAATATAACAACCTATGATCAAATCCGGCCTATAGTGGTCCACACCTCAAAGGTTAGTAAGAAACCATCATCACAATGGCAACAAAAATTACCTATCACCAAATCAACAACTAAGACCACTAAATATGGTCAACAAAAAAAGTCTTCAAAGCTAACTAACTCACTAAGGTCTATACAAATACCAACTACATCCATGGACAAGGGGTATAAGGTACATACATTGAAACCTAGGCCACAAACTCTAGGAAGAATGGAGGAATTTGAAAGTACTAAGGCCAAAGGTTGCACACAAAGGGAAAGAATATCTTCAGAATAATAGAGCAAGCCCAATGGTCATTGGAATAAAAGAATACATCACCAAACCTTTATGAACTAGTCATGAATTCTCTGGCTCATAGAGATGCACTAGCTTAGATGTTAACCTCTATCCCTATGAATAAATACATGCCTGCCAATAAAGAATCAATTCACTCTATCATCGAGCAAGCTTCACTTATGGAAAATAGGCATCAATCCATGCCCAAATTTCATGATAGGAAAGTGAATACTGACTCTTAAAATACAGTGATGCTCTCTACTCCTCTCCTCATTACTATACATGTTGGTAAATACAAGGTCCATCATGTTCATGTGGATGATGGGATGATAACTAATGTTATATTTTTTTCCATTGTAGTAATGTCTCTATTTCCAAATGATGTTGCTTCATAACGAAGATGGTGCCTCTTCATAACAAGTGCTATCATTATCATAAAAATATTAGAAAGACTATGTTGTAATTGAGACCTAGAAGGGTGCATTATAATAATAGATGTGTCTCTTGAGGTGACATTTGGGGATTTGACCTATGACATTTATACCCAAGCTTAGACATTGTGCTAGCATGGAGTGGTAGAGTCAGTAAAGATGAGTCATAAGTGCCTAGTGAACTAGGACAAAAAGTCGACTAGCCATCCATTCTACCTAGTTGTAGGCTTAACCATGGTGGCAATGTTGGATTGCCTCTAAGGGATAGATGTCAAAAAAAGAAAAATCCAAGGAATATTTTTAGAGCATGATCTAGATACTTTATTTCACATCAATAAAGCATTCTTTCCTCTTTTCTCTTTTCTTATGTACTTTTCATGTTATTTCCTTTATGCATAATTTTTAATGTTACATATATTTGATGTTTGGTATATTATCATCTTATACATAATTAATAATATAATTTATATTTGACATTTTCCATGACATTCGGGAATAGAATGTCACAATGAAGAAGCTTGTCATTTTGACATCTAGTTCACATGTGATCTTACCTTTGGATTTGTTAAGCTTGAAAGATTGCCATCATATGATAAGTGGAAGAGGAGAGAAGGACATGGTAAGGAAGTTGGTGGATCATGGGTTTTATACTAGAATCACCTAGGACTGCATGGCATCATATTTCTACTACTTAGAAATGTCATTAGTATGGATAAAAGTATAATCAAGACAAAAGAAAGAGGTAAGGAAGAAGTTTGTCATTTTAGCATCTTATTCACATGTGATCTTACCCTTGGATTTATTAAGCATGAAAGACTAGTTTCATATGATGAGAGAAAGAGGAGCAAAGGACATGATAAGGAAGCAAATGGATCATGTTGGGAACATATGAAAGAGGAGAAAAGCACACTAGGAGAATCTTAGCTATTCACTAGGACCACCCAAGTCAGTAGCCCTCATGCCTAACTTTTTTTCATTTTTTATTTTTCTTTTTTATCTATATGAGAGATGTAAGGATAGGAAAGAACTTACATCTTGGTTGTTTACTTGTGGTGCTGATGGCACTAATGGGGTCAAAAATAGCCACACTAACCAAAGTGACATTAGTAGTAGCTCAACCAGCTACATTATCAACAATGCTACAATAAGACAAGGGTGAGGAGGAATGAAGATTGATGGAGAGGATTTTCTAGAGTAGAAAATAAGAGCTGGAAACAATCCTATGTAAATCAACATGATGAAGGATCAATTATATGCAAGGAAAACTTGGTTGAGATGGCCTAAGTCTAATCATAGCACCCTTATATGCTATAAGGAATACAAGATACTAACTAGGGTGCAAGGATGTTATAGTTTTATTATGCTAGGTAGTAAGGAAATAGTGATGTTGCATGCATGGAATGTAAGGATAAGGAAAGAAGTGTAGAATGCTAGATGCATGTAATACTATCAAGGCCAAGAGGACCATCATAATTGCTAGCACCTAAGGAACACTACACATAAGTAATGTGTATAATTTTTTATTTTTTAAAAAATTATCTATTATTTGAAGGACATAGTAGTAGTTATGCTACATTGCATGTTGTTAGTATACCACATTGGCCTCTATTGGTGTGCACAACCAGTGCACAAAGCTAGCATGTAACCAATTCTAGCTATAGCTAACATGTGGGCATTGTCCCTTTTTTAATTAATTAATTACTAATTTTTTATTATTATCATTATTATATATTTTTTAAAAAAATAAAATAAAAAGGTATGCTAGGAAGAGAGGAGGATGAGGCATGATACTCTTACCATAGTATCAAGGCCCATGTCAACATCCAAGTAGAAGGTGGAAAAGACATGTCATATGAGTAAGACGCTAGGTAGGGTAGCATGGTAAAGTGCTAGAAGAAGGGAAAAATTGACTAAGTATTAGCAAGGGGAAGCTAAAATTTGACTAAGTGTTAGAAAAGTAATGAGAAGAAAGTATTCCATACATCCAACCATATGAATCAAAATTTTTGCACTAGAGATCAAGTTGAATTACATGGACTTAGCTCCTAAGTATGCCTATAGATAAAGATCGTGACTTAAGAAAATGTGTGATCATTTTCTTCTTAACTCTCACTTGTGTAGGCTCATATGTATCATTAAGTCTAAGATAAGACATATGATATTTAATTATATTTTTATATGTATATTTATTTAGTCTATTTATGGGTGAGAAGATAAATGGTTGGTTATTAACTATTCTAACTATCTAATAGTTTCAAGGCTAGCTACCCTAACATAAGTATCAAAACCAACTTACTGTACACATCATGAACTCATATCAATACTATTAGGTTACCAAGTAATAATTTCTAGGCATATCAAATGGCCACTACTAAGATTACCAAGCATTAAACAATATACTGTAAGTGGTCATACTTATGTGTTCATTAGTAAATGCATTAACTAATTAGGAAAATAATATAAAGTGAATTGCTAACAAAGTGTAGGTAATAAATATTAATCTATTCCAAGTGCTACAATGAATGTCAAGAATCTCATATTTATTGCTAGTCACATCAATGTATTCAAGTACAAGATGCTTAAATAAAGATCCATACAATTTTTTGAGTTCATACTACGGGAACTTAGAAAATATTCTAACTCTAGGGAAAGAAAACTACAAGAGTTTGGCTACAATACTAATCTCAAGTGCCATAAATATGATGGGTACATGTATTTATATAGGCTTAACTTGACACTACATTAACACATTTGTGTTGACACATGTATCCTTACATTAATGGTGCTATCTCAATGGGGCTACATTGATGGGGCTGCATCGACATATGCCCATCAATGCAGCTAGCCAACATGATGTATCAAAAATGAAGAAAAATATTGAAAAGTTACAAAGTATTAGAAAACTAGAAAATTGAAATTTTTCTATGTATGGAAAGCAAGGAAAATTAAAAATTAGTTAAGTATGGGAAGTAACAAGAATCCAAAAAATTGGTTAAGTATGAAAAGCAAGGGAAGCCCAAAAAATTATTTAAGCATGGAAGAGAAACCATGTAATAATGACTAAGTGTTGATTGAATGTTAGGAAGAGAGATAAAAATTATTAAGTATTAATATGAAGGTAAAAGAGCCTAAGCATTATGAACATGCAAGCACAAAAATGGTTAAGTATTAACTTATTGTGCTTGCATTGGTCATTGAGACTTTCCCACTTTAGGATAAAACTAATTTTACTTTAGTAAATATCTAGCTTGTTTCTCATGGCACATGGGATATTGGATTTGTGTATGTTGCTTTTTCTAAACTTCTTATCCTACAACTTATATTTTAATATTTAATTATTATTTTCATGCTTGTGTATTCATAATTTTTTCTTGACTTGTAAATATCAATTCTTAGTTTGTTGTCTCATTATGTAGGAATGATGTAATTATTAGTTTGTTGGTGAGCAATCCTATGCACTTATTGATTCGTGATGTGGGTTCTTCCATCATTCAGAAACCTATAAGGATAAGAGCTCTCTCTATAGTTGATGATTGGTCACTATGCCTCACTCTAATATGAGAATGTCTTGGAGCTAGCTAATTTTTAAAGTTCTACATCAATAATTTCTACATGCTTATGTGGATAATGTTACCTTTATCTCCTATATCTTATAATGCATCTACCTATGTTCCTACAAGAGACGATTGGATTACATTCTAGGAGATCACATACATGGATGATATTATGAATGGAAATTGTAGAACTAGGAAGATCCAAAGGAAGAAACTGAAGCACTTGTAGATAGATCATTCCTACAAATTTTTTAATGTAGATACTACATTATTTCTATATCCTTTATGAGTTCAAAGCCTATACAGTTCCACAAGTACTCATGTTATAGTATCCAAGTACATTGATGTGATTTCTCACTTTAGGCCTTAATTTTAATAAGTGTAGGATCCTATTTAGGATATTGCATTATTGTTGATGTGACTTGTTATTTCATGTGCTAGTAGGTTTGATAATCTAAATTATTATGACACATACATAGAGATCCTAGAATAGGTGCTTTGTGACTTTCCTCTTGGGACTAACTAGTGCCTTGTAATTTTTGTACAAATTAGATTAGTAAGTACTAGTGATATCATAATTTTCAACTAGCAAGCTTGTTGCATGTTCTCCATGAAAGGTTAGATCTAGGATTGAGGAAGGAGTGGCCCAAGACTTATTTTATTCAATTGATATCTAAAGATACCTTGAAAACTATGTCATTAATTTGCTAAGTTTGTGAGGTAAATGCCTAAGTTAATATTTAGCTTTAAGTTCTTATTTATATTTTATCTTCAATTAAGCATATGTATGTCTTATGTTCTTAATTTACTTATATTTTATTTTTAAAAATAAAATAAAAACCTCAAAAGTGGTTTGCATCTATCTAGAAAATGCAAAAGAGAGGTATCTATAGGAAATATCCATAACACACCTAGTAGTCTTAAGTGGCTAGTGAGTGGGTAAGAAAGGAAATACCATCCTATCTTTGAGAGGACTAAGTTTCTATCTCCTTATATGTTGAGGTATCTTAACATTTCATCCATATATGTAATTAGCATGGTGAAATTTTATTTAAGCTAACAACAACTATTCATGTTTCGAGTTCTAGGGAAAGAGGTGATCTTACCTCAAAATTAAGACTCATTAAGGCATTAGTTTAATATTCAATACTATGATAAGGATTAGAATATTTCTAGGTATTACAACTATGATTTGGTGGAGGCATATCACCTATTCATAGAGAAAATATTCTATGGTAAGATTAGGTAAAAGAGTGTTTCCTCTTCTTTATAGCTCATAGTCATTTATAATGCCATGGTATATGATAATCATTATGATTAGAAAAGCTAATTGAAGAAGAAGGTGTTTTGGTAAATGTGAACTTGACTAATAGTGATAGTCCTAGTTACTTCATGAATTTTAGTTTCTACCATGAGATTCTTTAATGCTTTGCAAATTTTTTGGCTTGCAACAACTATTAGAAAGAAAAGGTTTTTAATGAAAAGTACTCTACCTAATATCCTAAATGGACTGTAAGAGGCAACATCTTTATAGCTAAAGGATGTGGCTCACTCTTCAATGCCGANAAAGAAGCCTTAGCTAAGTAGAGGAGGAGAAGAAAAAGAAGGAAGAAGAAGAAAGAAGAAACTAGGAAGAAGTGGAGATGATAACAAAAAAATAAGTAGAGATAAATGAAAAGAAAAAGGAAGAACATGCCGAAGAGGAAGCTAAAGGAAGGAAGGAAGAAGCAATGGTGGAAGAAGTCTATAAAATAGAGAATGATGACTTGGCAAATGAACTCTTTAGGAAGGAGCTATATTTAAACTTGGATCATGAATGTACGATCTTAANGCATTCTTCATGTGGCAATCATATACATGGATTGGAGGTGATTAGATATTATGCCTTAGACACACAATAGGAGTCTAAGTCTTAAAGCGGATCAAAATAAATGCTTTAGAGCCTATCAATAACTATGAGTTAGAGGAGAAAAGACTATAGGCCAAGGCTACTAAGGTGGTGGAGAGATTAGATAAGTTAGAAAATTTTGTATTTATTTTATATGTTAATATATTTATACTTTATATATAATTTTTAATATTTTTAACTTGTGGATTTTATCACTATATTTTACCATTAATAGCTATACTAAAGACTAATGAGAAGGCTAAGAAAGAAGCCTTAGCTAAGTAGAGGAGGAGAAGAAAAAGAAGGAAGAAGAAGAAAGAAGAAACTAGGAAGAAGTGGAGATGATAACAAAAAAATAAGTAGAGAGAAATGAAAAGAAAAAGGAAGAACATGCCGAAGAGGAAGCTAAAGGAAGGAAGGAAGAAGCAATGGTGGAAGAAGTCTATAAAATAGAGAATGATGACTTGGCAAATGAACTCTTTAGGAAGGAGCTATATTTAAACTTGGATCATGAATGTACGATCTTAAAACTTTTAGTATTTGTGAAATTATTATCTTATAGGACAAATATTTCAGATTTTATGGTTTATTAGTAGTTAACATATTTTCATTAAAGTATGGGCTAGATAACATAGCCATGGATAGAATGGAATCTCCTTCTAGGATTACTAAGTCTCCACTCCAAGGAGGGAAGCCAAAGTCAGATGAGGATGGGAAGAAATGACCTAAAGAGAAGTTAAAGGATAAAGCATTGTTATCACTTGGTAATTTAATAGTATTATTTTAATTATTTTTTTCATGATTAATTTATTTATGATTATCTTAATTTTCATTATGAGAATAGATCTCATGTGAATATTTTGGAAGCCTAATGACAAGGATTAGTTAATCAAATAGATGATGGATAGCTATATAAAGAAGCTAAGATTTATAGCTATTCATCATAAGTGGATTTATCATGTTTTCTTATGAGTTAGGATTACTTTTTACTGGTTGTTAGATAGAGAAATTATTGATAGATATCTTATCAAATGCTCACATCTTGATCAATTGAGGAAAGATATCCATTATAGATCATGCTCTATAGTCTCATGCATGTGATCAACCCAAAATCCAAGATATGATGAATTCTTTGATTCAATATGAAAATGATATGAATTCCCTATCAATGAAGCAATCTAACATCATTATGGATTTAACAATAGAGCTAATAATGGCTAGGAGAGAGAAAGAAAATATGGATTCTAAAATTGTGAGGTTGGAAAAGAAAGTAAAAAACTTAGAGGATGATTTAAATGAAAGCAAGGTTATCCATCATAATCCTATGACCTCCTCCTATTCACACATTTAATATTTCCTAGATTCCATGTTATTTATCCACACCATTCAATAATGAAAGCTATTAATGATAGAGACCATAAAAAATAGGTTGAGGGATAGTTGTTCAACATGGAAGCATTGGGCATGAAAACATATACAAAATAAGTTATTTAATAAGAATCAAAACATTCTTCTAAAAAATTAACTTAAAGAGAAAAGAGTACCTATGATAGTGAGAGACTTGTTAATTATGGAAGTGAGTTACATTTTAGAGGCTTTTAAGGGATGTGTAACAGTCTAGGAGAAGTAAAAGAAAATCCAAGTTTCAAGTTTTATAATGAAAGAAGATAGCAACAAGATAAAGAGACAACTAAGTGTAGAGGATTTTATCCTATTAGGAACACTAGATGTGAATCTATTGGATTTTTAATTTACCTTTCTTTCATTAGAGAAGATCATTCAAAATTTTATTAACATGTATTAGTATAGTATATCAAGAGTGGAAGTAACTATATGATATGATGGATGTGAAGAAATTCCTAGTGGCATAGCTATAGGTAAGGGAAAAGTTTTAGTTAATTTTTTATTTACTTTATTTAACTTAAATGTTTTTGAATATTTTTATTTAAATTTTCATGATTATGATTTTTATAAGCATAGATGTACCTAGAGGTTGCAACAAATGAAGGAGATGCAAAAGTGGTGAAAAAGGTTCTTTCCATCAATGATTAGGATGTAGATGGTTAGTGTTGATAAAAATATGAGATTTTGTTTATAGAATATGTTTTTAATTTTTTCAATCTTAGATGGATATTATGAATTTTATTAATGGCATGTACTCATGATGGACATTCTATAGAAATTCTTTATGTTATAAAAACTATTATTTTTATGAATTTTATGTTTTATGTATTTATGGCTTCATAGTTTTCCATTTTTATGTTTTTTTTTAAAAATTTATGCAAATGAAATTTTATAAGTTTTTAAGTATTTATATTTTTTTATTTCTGCATTGTGAAAGAAAAACAAATGCTAAATGGTCAAAATAACTTAATGCAGTGCAAATAAAAGTTCACATAGTAAAAGTAAGACACGAAAAAAAACTAAGCTATGAAAATAGTAAACATGATCAGGTAGTATAGCAAAATAATAAAATAAAAGCTAATAGAATTAGAACTAGAAAATGCATATAAATATTTAAAAATAAATAATAAAAATAATAAAATTCAAACTAGTAGCATTCTAATGCAACAATGCTTTAGTAATGGCCTTCCTACCCTCTGACATAGTAGGATCTTTCATAGTTTTAACTAAATCTATTATGCCTAGTTCACCAAATTTGAGATCCATGAACTCATAGGTGTTAGATGACTATGGAATTGTAGTCTCAAATTTGTTAACTTATTTAATGAATGTTTGTCCTGCAATAATAGGCTAGAATCTTATGTTAGCTTCTTCTATGACATCTAGATGGAAAATAGCAAGTACTTCAAGATCCACAAGAATAACCACCTTTCTATCTTGCATGAAAAATGTATCTCTTGATACACAAGTGAAAAAACAACATGATGATATGCTACTTAAGGCTTATCTAGAATAGCATTTATGCCTAACAAGTCCCTAATAATTACAAATATCATATCAAATGCAATGGAACTACCTACTTAGAAAGGTAACTTAATGAATTTTAGTATTTCTATTCTAGCACCATGGAACAAAATAAAAGATGAGTTATATTTGAATTACATCATCTACTTTTCAAGGCTAAGACACACGATAAAAATTCATGATATAACATTGATCTTGTCTCCATCATCGAGATGCATCAAGAATAGGATCACATTATCCTTGATTCATATCATGATATAGATAGGAAGTAGGATTATGGTACCTATTCTAGGATAAATCTTAATGTTCTTCTATTTGAGAACCAAGTAATCAACTCTCTACTTTGAAGTATTAAGCATGGATGGGAAAGCTTAAGCATGAGTTTGAATTTCTATAAGTAGTGTGATTGATTTGAGAAGCCTTTGAAATACTAAGTGGTTCTCCTTTGAATTTGAAATTAAATCAAAGAGAGAAAGGTATGTTCATTTTGAATTTAATTTTTTTCATGATTTGAGACAAGGCTTTACCCATAGGCATTTCCTCCTTAGTCATTGGTTCAAAAAGAATAGAGTTTGAGGTTCTATAAGATAGTATGATGAGGGAATAAGAAGAGGTGACATTGAGTTTAGTCTAAAAAGATACTTTTTTTCTTTTGTACAATCTTCTTATTGGCATGTACCTCTTCTTTACCTTTATCATGCTTTTCTTCCCTTTGGGTTCAAGTTAGAATCATGATTAGTGATTATGGGATAGAAAGAAATGGAGGCCCTAATTACATAGGTAGAAAGAATGAGTGAGATAATGAGGTATCACATAGGATAGGATAGGAGGTTAATTAATAGCTCTAGAAAGTATTAGCAAGGGTAAATTATTTTTTAGAGGAAATGTAAATGATTAAAAATGGGATTTAACTAAGTATAAACTTCATCATAGTAAGGTACCATGTTAATAATTAATAAATCGCTACATACATTTGGCACTATAAAGGAGTTAGCCTCATTCAAGAAAATACTGATAACAATAGAAGTTTTTAGTTTTACTGAATTTGACTAAGGAAACAAATAGGGTAATTTTTGGGAAGGGCCTATTTGGATTACAAAAGATTCCTTAGAATGGTTAGTTTTATTATTCAAGTGTAAGGTAGAAATCCTCCTCTAGTGAGTGTCCAATGGATCCTAGAGAATCTACATGTTTTGATTACATGGCTATATCAACATGTTGCAAACAATTTTTTACTTCTCTAGAAACATTTGAAAATCATCTTTAAGCATCATTTAATCATTAATGTCATGTTCTACTACCTCAAGATAATAAAATAATTTATTAATGTTGTACCACTTTGGAATAATTGGGTCTCATTCCACCTTTTGGAAAGGATTGATGGCCAAAGTTTGGATTCTTTTACATCTTATCCTTGTTTTTTAGAAGACCTTTCCTTCAGTAATATGCCTCTCTTTTAATAACCTGTTGTACAATTGCATGTATGTCATTGGAACCTTTTGATATTTTAAATTTTTCTTGGGTGGTCTCCTTTATTAGCCTTCATTAAATATGTTTTATTCAATACTATTAGGATTAGGGTTCATGTTTCCATTCTTCCCACTAGTCAACAATCAACCACTTATAGTTTGATTGACTATAGTGACTATTTTTCTTCTGTTATGGGATGCTTTCTTCTTGTTATCTACTTTGTTTACCTTGTTATGAAATTTAATTCATTATGGGTTGTTTCACTAGATGCCCATCTCTTCAAAGTGTCTTTTTGAACTAATGGCATCATGAAGGCTAGGTGGTCTAGGATAGATCAACTTTTCCATAATGTAGAAATTCATGATATATTCAAAAATGTTCAAAATTTATTCATTAGGAAGTGGATGAGTAAGTTTTATTATGATCAATGTTCATCTATAAATAAACTTAAAGATGGATTCATTATCAATTTTTTTGATTATCATGAGTTTTTATAAAATACCATCCTTAGTGATATTGCATTTAAATGTTTCAATGAAGGTGATGAAGAGTTTTTCTAAGGGGATGATAGACCCAGGAGAAAGGAACCTCTATCATGCAAGTGCTATTTTAGTTAACGAGTTCAAAAAAATTCTAAGGATGGTATGAGGATAGGTGTTCAACAACATGCATTCATTGTAAAAGATGATGACATGATTTATGGGATTAAACTCTTCATATTCTTAGTAAAATTTGGAAGAAAATTGCCCTTAGAAACTTGGGTAGGTTGAATCAATGGATTAACAAGATCCATAAGGACATTAAAAACAGAAATAGTATGAATGCCACCATGTAATGTAGTGGCCTTTCACGTTCGATCCTCATTACTCTACAACCTAGAATAGAGATCTTGAAGAAATAACATTAACTCAAGAGGGAAACCAAGAATAGGTGGCATAACAAGATTACCCAAATTGGGATTATGAATAAGCAAAGTTAGCTAGAAAGGTGTAGTTGAACATAGGAAAAAACTATCAAATAATTTACAAAGGAATAGGTTGGGAGGATGAAGAAATGATAGAGAAATTTATTGCTATTAAACTTGTTGTGCTAAGAATAATTCTTAGAAGATTCTCAATAAAAAAATTAGGATTTAAGCTTGTACAAGAAGTTCTGGGTTCCCAATAGATATGTTGAAAAATAGGTTATATTTAGGTGGAAAACTAATTGATGGTGGGATAATAATAGTTGGGATAGTAAAAAAGAGTATGACAAGGCCAATAGTCTATGGATATGCATAAAATGAATTAATGGATTTGATAATATTGACATGTTGTAGAATTTGGCTTTATGGTCCCATGATGTATAGAGGGAATATTTTTGTACACAATGAAGTATAATTTTAATGTCACTACCCTCACTATGTTGGCCTTTGAATTAATAATTCCTACTATTGAAGTTTATATTATGATTTTCCATGAGATAATGTATCATAACCTATCCTTTTTTATACATCTATGCTAGTTAATACCTAAATCTCATCCCTAATATCTAGGTACTCCACTAACTTGGCCTACTAAAACTCATCCAACTTAATCAAATGGTTTAACTTAGGCAAAGAATAATTCTACATTCTTAAATATTTTAATGGTTTTCATCCTTCTTAGCTCATCTTCAAAAATAGATAGGCTCAATTCTCTCTTCACAAATGCAAGCTTGTAGTCATGTTGATTCATGGATGCCATGAGGACCTGTGTCTTTTATAGTTCCATCATTTTATGAATTTGAAGTTATGAGATGATTCAACATCTTCGCTAGACACGGTATGAATTAGTGTATTCTACACATACTTAGAAACAAATATCAAACATAATAGAAAATTAAAATTTAAGTAGAGTAATAAAAATGTGAAAATTTCTAATGTATTGAAAAGGACATATAGGCTATTAAGCAAAATCTTGAAAATACTAAAGAACCTATTAATCCTTCATTTACTACCAAAAATGTTTCTAAAAATTATTCTTTTCTTTAACTTGCAAGAACACCTCCAGAAATTAACTGTAAAATACCTAACTCATATCCACAAATAATCTCTAGTTTGATATAATCTTCAAAAGGTCAATAATTATGACATGATATCATAAATCTTTAATCAAATACAAAATTATCCTATTATCTACAAACTAGGGCTAGTAGGAAAATGATGAAAAACAATGAAACTAAGAAATGAAATTGATAAAATGAAGGTTATTTAAATAAAATTTTATTATGAAATTAAACTACAAGTAGTATGAAATAAAAACTAAGTATGATAATACAAATAAAGGCATGAAAGTAATAAGAAATAAGAGACTTGATATGTGGAAAATGGTTTAGAACTCCCATTCTAATAGTTAAAAGTTCTTTATTAATGATATTTGAAGTTTGCCTACTATAAAGGATCAAACCTATAAGGGAATGTCCAAAAAAAGTAAAAGAGATAAAACTAATAATAGAAATTTAGTTTTCAAATAAAATAAAGGCTTTGCCAATGAAATTGAATCTTTTATATGTGAAGATATAAGTAGGAAATTGTTAGGCATAGTTTAAAATCAATTCGAGTCAAAACAAGGTTGTTTCAAATAACTACCCAACAAGTGACACTACAATTGAAAAAATTTCAACTCTATAATTAGTGATGTTTATGCTAGCATCAAAGTAAATTCTTTGGCTATTGGAAACTTAGACATCAAATTGAACACATAAACTATTAGGAAGAGTCATGATGGCCATAGTGCATGTGGAAGAAAGGCAAATGTTCATACTCTTGATCTCTAAAAATCTAAAAAGTACTTTAGATCTCAAAAATAAACTTAAAATCTAAGTTTTAATATCATATTTATAGGCTTATGTTTTTCAAATTTGACCTCAGAGTCAAGTGAAGTTAACTCAAAGTTTGTTTGTAGAAATTGATGTCGGATTATATCAAGATGATGCTTATAGGACACTAAGGATCTCATGGACTTAGAGAATGTTGTTGAATGCTAGAATTGATGAATTTAATTGATGTCAACATAGACAAGATGATAGTGATGCTAACATCACTTAGTAATACGTAGTAAAAATTGAATCTTAAGCTACCAAAATACCTTCAAACCTATCAAATGTACCTTTTGCTACCTTAGAAATGATGTTGATAGTTGCTAGAGAGCCAAAGAGGCCAAAACTAAACTTGAGATGTTTTCTTTTGCAAGTAAGTGGTGTTATGCTAGAAGGGTGATTAATTAGAAAGCTTTTGCTTCTTAAGGTCCTAGAAAAAAATTTTCAAAATGTTATAATTTGATGTCTACCATGTTGAGACCACTATAGATGAGATATTTGGATCCTTGCAAAGTTAAAATTTTGGTTGGAAAGTAGTTTTAATGTAGTTCACATAGGAGTGATGATCCAAGAATGATGCTAACACTATGTCAGCATCACCTAGGATAGTTAGAAAACTTTTTGTTTCTGAATTTTTTAGGATCATCAAAACTAATGTCCATATACTAGGTTGTGGGCTGAAATGATTCCTAGAGGCCTTTAGAAGATGAAAATATACCATGTAACACTATTTTTGGCCCTCTTTTATTATCAAACATTAATAAGATGATGTTGAAAACATACATAGTTTCAATCACTAGTGAATCAAAAAATTGCATACCATAGAAGGATCATTTCATAAATTGAAAATTCAAGAAAGATTTGTATCAATCTAATAAGAAACTAAATCATTCAAAAGATATTGACCATTATGAAGAATCATAATCTTATCTTGACAAGGCATATGATATCTCTAACAAAGGATGAAGTAGTTGAGTAAGAATCCAAAAATACTTACGAAGATCACAACATACAATGTTCTTACAACAACCATAGCTAATGAAAGACATTATCCTACCTATTCATCTCAAGCCTTGAATTAGTTTGAATATTAATTCCATATAGGTTTAAGTCAATACAAAGTTTCATTAGAAGACATGATTTCTAAAATGATAAGCTCCAAAAGAAATAAAGAACTATCCATGTTTTAGATAATTCATACGTTCTAGTATTAGTACTAAAACTACAATCATAAATTCATTATATCATTTCATTTTCCAATGCATACTCTATTCAAATCAAATCATCTATAGACAAGTTGAAATCCAAAATTCATAAGTATATTCCATTTGGTATGATATTTAATTCTCCAAAGTTACCAAGCCCACAAAGTCATGAAGTAAGATCAAGCCTTACCATCTTGAAGATGACCATCCAATCATACTTTCCTTATGGATGAACTCCAATTGCATCATTTATCTTAAGAAATAAATAAAATTAGGAATTTTCGTAACTTTCCTTCTATTTATTTTTTTTAATTTTTTATTTATTTAATTTTTATTTCTAAATTAGAGTAATGGTGACATTTTTATCTCTCAAGTCAAAGACTTGGATTCAACCTTGGGTGTAGCCATTGAACGGGATAGGCTTTCACTCATCTACCAATCCTCTTGAAATCTCATCTAGTGGGATAAGAATTTCTTCTTGAGGTGATGATTCTTTATAATTCTAAATTGGATAAGTAAAATATCCCTAGGTAATACAAGTGGGAATAAGAATATACCATACCTTCACTTGAACAACTAGATTTATGAGTTACATTTAGTAATCCTAGTTGGGCAATTAGTGCTTCGTATATATTTAATTCACTTCTTACCATTGCTTAGAGATTAAGGTAATTTATCAATAATGGTGGATTTATCCCTTAAATATTTTTCTTGCTTATATTTTATATGCAAAATAACAAGGAGAACTCTAATATTCAACCTCATTCAAAAGGAGAAATCAAAATATTGAAGCATGATAATAGACTTTGAATGTGGACTCATTTGAGAATGAACAAAAGATAAGGTATTTTTTCATTTCCCTATTCCCAAATAATGTCATTTCATAATTAGGATTGTGTTGTTCTATAACCAAGTGATGTAATTATTGTAATAGATCATTAGTAAAAGGGCATATTATAATTACAAGTATATAACTTGAGGCAATCTTTGGGGATTTAACTTAAGAAATTTATATTGAATAATTAGAGTTCATGATAACATAGAGTTCTGGAGCTAGTAAAGGCGAGTAACAATGGTTGAGTAAAGTAGTACAAGAAGATCATTATCTATGACTTCTAGCCAAGTATAGGCCCAATTATGGTGGAAATGTTATATTGCTTCTAAGAGATACAAGAAAGAGGAAAATAACCCAAAGGAATCCTCAACATGACCTACATACATTTATTCATACCCTAATTTTCTTATTAATACAATTCCTTTTCATTTCCTTTTGCAAATTCCTTATTATATTCAATATATATATGTTAAATGTAACATATATTTGACATTTACCATGGCATCCAAGAATAGGATGTTATAATTTTTCTACCTAACATAATGGCTATATTCAAAGCCTCTATTAAATAAATATAGTCTATAAATACTACTTGAAATTTTAAAATTGAAACTAAAATTTTCGTTAAATTTTACATACATATAGTTTCATTAAGTTTTGAAAATACACTAGTACGACTATTCTGGAACTATCAAAGAGAACCATTTTAAAAATTCTTTTACAAATTATTTTATAATATTTAACATATTATTACATATTAGAATTGAATATGTGACCTCATACCACTAAGGTTTCTATGTCAAGACTTATACCACTAAGCTAATATCTCATTACATATGTGATTCCATTAATATTCCTACCTTTCAATATTTGACTTAAAGTGGTTTCAACTATAAATTTTTGATACATAACCATAATCAATCATCACCTAGAGGATTAATACCCATCCTCCTAAGGCAAGGTATTAGAAGAAATAGTAGATGAGGAAATTTCTAACCTCTTTTAAGTGGTTGTGTGTAGGTTCAAACCTATGTCTTATGACTTGAGAAACAAACATATGATCATAATCAATAATTAATAAAAAATGCTAACTCAAAAACATATGTTTAGTTAATAGTATTTTTCTTTAAAATATAGTAGTTACTCTTAGTTTCTAAGTGATGAGTGGTGGATAAATCCAACATCCAACCATACAAGTCAGAAGGCATTTCATGCATGGCTAGATCATAATCTATGGTTTAAGTTCAAGACCATTATCTTTTCACATGGATCTAGTGAAGTTTACATATATGGTTTAGCTCATAGTGATGTATATGATATCATGATGTTGATAGGCCATTGCACCTAGGAAATATAGTAAAGTGAAAATAGTTTCTAATTCTAAGGAAAATACTAAATGAATCTATTCTATCCTATGGTGATGGATATCTAGTCCTGATTCTCCATAAATTCCTTGGACTCATGTAGTCATCATTGGGATTACTACTATGTGTACCAAGTGGTAAAACTAGTAGATTACAAGCTAACAACACTTAGGGCTTGAAATCAGTCATATCCATACCACTTACTTTCTACATGTAAAATAAAGTGCTAGTAAAGTAAATGATTAACTAAGAAAAATAGGAACAATTAATCTAAGTAAATAGAAAGAAAACAAGGTAGATGTTGTAATGATGATAAGTAATCTTGATCTTTATTATTGGTTATGAAATGTATCCAAGTACACTTCACTCGAATAAAGACTCTATACAATGACTTAACACCACACTATGAGCATACACTACTATGTACTTAGAACTAAAATCATGAAATAAATGTAAGAGTTACACTACTATGAAATGAAATCTATTGTGAATCTGTGCACCTAAGTGTTATATTTATAAGCTGGCATGCATCTCATGATATCGCATATATGATGATGTAACTAGTGCTATGATATCAAAGCTATGATATCATATATCCAATATCATAGTCCTTCAAAATTTAACTTCATCATACCCCCACAACTAACTGAAAATTTATCCTTGAGTTAAAACAAAATCAGGATAGAGCTTCTTACAAAATTGGAAGGTAGATTTACATGACACTATTTACATGATACTAAATGCTACAATGGTGTTTTGAAAAATTGATACAAGATATGACATGATAAACAAAACAAAAAAGACAACTTGATGAAGCTTGATATATCCTGTGTAGCATGTGGTGGTGGCGGCTCCTCCATCGGTTACTTCCCTTTATCATTAGGCTTCTAAAAATTGTATCTATTTAGGTGTACTTGAAGTTTTTCCTTATCTATTCTAGGGTAATGTATCATCCATGCTTGTTGTGCAATGTGTAATGGAGTTGGTACATCCCATGGACATGGCAACTATAGAAACATTTGACTGGCCTTGATGTATCATGTTGTGAATTACGTCCTTTCCTCTTCAAATTCTATGACCTTGGATCTTAAGTCATAATAATCAAGTAATGTTCTAGCTAGATTCACTACAACATCTTTTTACACTTGATCTCTAGCCTTAACTACTTCTAATTTAGAGTTTTCCACCTAAAGTTTCTACAAGGTATCTTTTTTATCTACAAACTCCTTTTTGTATAGTGAGTATGTGCTTGCTACTTTTTTTTCAAGATCACTTTAGGGCCTAATTGATGTTAACATGCCCAAGTTAGCATAACAAGGATTAGCTAACTCCATGTATTCTTTCAGATCTTCTATCTATAGGCCTTTATTTTTAATTTTTGCTTTGTGGATGTGAGTATAACTATCCAAGATGGGCTGCCAATCTATATTTTGTATTGATATGGATTTAATTTGAGCCTTCTCCTTCTAGATATCCTCCTCTTTTTTTTGTTTACAAGTGCTCACCTAATCATAGAAATGTTCTTTGAGCCTTTCATGCTTCTTAGCTTCATTTTTCCACACGCTAATTTCAATGGCTGATTTTTGTCTAATTGTGTGTACCTCCTCCATTAAAAGGGTTCTATTTTCTCTTGCTAAGAAACTAATATCTTGGTTTATCCTCATCAATTATTCTCTTAATTGATGGATGCTCTCCTCCATGATTTTCTTCTGCTTCTCAATATTGGTAAACCTAGTGTTGTCTGTAGTGAGTTTTTTATTCTCTTCCTGTGCTACGATGAGTGCTTTGGCATGTGCATATGCTATGCTTCTACTACATAGTCATTCCACACTACTTTCTCCTTCCCATATGCCATCTATTTATTCTACTCCATTAGGTGATTTATTTATTTTGTTCTAAATTACTCTAGCTGATTAGATGTAATCTATTATGTAGGATCTCTATGCTCAATCGTTAGGGTTGTGAGCTCTTCCTATAGTTTAAGAATTTCATCTTCTACATGCTCTACCCTAGTCTCTATGATGACCAGCTTACCCTTGGTTATGATCAATTCTTACTACACTACAGTGACATCACCTGGTATTTTGAAAAGTATTACCATTACTTGCCTAGTATGTAGCAGTCAATCTAGTACATCCTCACGTTTAGCATGAGTCATTGAGGTACTAGATAAAATTTGAGCATCTCTAGTAGAATAGGTATTTTAAATGATTCTTTAATGTTATCCATGATCACTTTTATGGCTCCCACTGCATCCTAATGCTTCATAACCATAACTGTGGCTCCTTCTCCTATTTCAAGCACTACTTGAAATGATGCAATATTTCCATAAATCTATTGTGATCATTTAGCCTCTCCTCCTAATTGCAATGATATATATCCATTTTTGGGATCTATGGAAATTTTTGGATGAATGGTACTATCAATAACTTTGTAGAGGTTGGCCTACTAATCTAGTTCCCAATTGATAGTCTCTCCAATTTCTTGTAGATGACTCATGGATGACTTGTAATCCTATGGTGGTGGTGGTGGAACTTGTTGATACTATTTTTCTTCTTGTTACTATTACTCTAGCTATTACTACTAACCACTGGGTCCCACTTTTTGTTGTTTTTTAGTGGTTTGTGTGGTTTCCCTAGCTTTTGTTTATTCCTCTACTTGATCTTTCTTTGGTGGTGCTAGCTTAAGCATTTTAGCATATGAGGTATTTTGAGCCTTACTAAGGATGTCATTAGTATACCCTAAGATTCCAACATGTATGCATAGCTTCCTAATTAGGCAAGGAAATAGAAGTATGAGCTTCCCTACCTTCTTTTTCTTGAACCACCTTTTCATCTCCATAAAATAGAGCTGTGTGAAATTTCAATTGTACTTCATCATCAAAATTGCACTTCCTATAGCCAAATAGGTGGATAATCAATTTAATCTCTTTGTGGTTAATAGGTGATATGTTTCAATTTTAAAATAAATTATTCCCTCTAGAGTTAGCTAATTATACCCCTTATCTTCTTTGCAATATGCCCATTTTAACCATAGTTTTTTGGTTTCTGTGTTTCATCTTGTGGATATATGTGCAAATTTTGCCCCTTCATTAGGCACATTTAGTTCTTCAACTATAACCCTTACTAAATATTAAATAATTACTCCTTCAATGTTGACCATAGCATTTTCTTCTTTACTAAGCCAAAAATTGTAGGTCTCCCCTAAATACCATTCACCACTATCTGAAAGTATGGGCCATAGTGGTGACTCTTGGAGTTGCATCCTTATTGCTTATGAAAAAAAGTCAAAAAAATGGACCAAAGTTCATCTCCACAATTACTGTGGTCAAGAGCATCTTCTCTTGGATGATTTGAAGGCATTCCTATGACATCATGTGGCACTATCCTTATGCTTGTGATTCTTCCACCTCCCCTTGGGACGAATGTCCAATAGCTAGAGTTTCTTCATGAATACTAAAAGACTAAGCTACCCATTCCACATGTTTTTCTTATGGCTCTTATTCTCTAGTTCAGGCTCTCCCTTGGCCTTTTGGTTATTTTCTTATTAGCTATGAGGATCCTCCTATTGATCCTCTCTTTGGGACCATTTGCAATAATCAAGGATTTAGGAACTATTAGAATGTATTCTCTGATTTTGGTAACTCCTTTCCTTTTTTATACCTTTAGTTAGATCAAATTCTTAGCTTAGTATGACTTCAAAATTCAAGAAATTTTCAAAAAGAAACCCTATAAGTATTCATTTCCTTATAACCCTTCATAGTTGTCCATTTTGTTCTTGTTTATGACTCATAATGGCTGGTATGGCTTACTAAAATGATTATTTAAGTGTTTCTAGCATTAATGTGATTAATTTGTATTAGAAATTTTCAATTTTTCCTTCATCCTTACCCTTATAATATCCCCTAGGTGTTAGAAAATTCTAACTCAAATTGTAACAATATCACACTAAGCAACCTCCTTCTCCACCACACCCCACCATTGTGCCACTTCCCTCCCCCCAACATTCCTTTCTAGTGACACGGCAAGGCAACACTTATTTGAATCTTACTCAAATTTTTTTAGATCTACAAGGATATAATGCATCCAAATCAACAAGATAGAATGTAATATAAGTAATTCAAGTAAGTCTACAAATCCCCTGGATGTGACACCCTTTACATTCCCACTTGTTTCTTCACTTTTCAGTCCAAGCATAATGATCACAAGTTTATTCTTAGTGGTATGATGGGAAGAATATCATTATGGCCATGATAAGAACCTCTTATTAATGGAATGAATGGATGATTATTATGGTCTCACTATTTGAATAATTAGTTCCTTATGACTTTATAATGTAGAGAAATCTTAATCTTATTGGACTACATCTTACCTTATTCATAATGTGTTCTATTAACAATCAAAATTATTTATGAAGGTCATGGCAATAAAGTATAAAAAAACATGAAATAATGAAAAATGTCAAAGAATGAAAAAGGATTAAATAATTGAAAAATGTTAAAGATTATTGAAAATTTAAGAAATGGAAAAGTACAAAAGAATGATAAAATATAAAAGAATGTGAAAAAAGAAAAGAAAATAAAAATTTTAGATAAGTACCTATAGTTCTATATTGACATCCCCATGACCATCATTAGGATCAGTTAAATGGAGGATAGAATAGGTAGAAGACTATTGGGTACATTGGGTAGACTCCTTAGAATGTTCGTAGTAAATTTTTACTTGTTAGATATTAACAAAAATGAGATTATGTGGATAGGATGGGTGGTAAATATGTAAGACACTAGATGGATAAGTGTCTTGAACAATGTATCATCCCATCCAAAGTATCTAGAATTTGGCTTTTTTGGATAGATGATTAGGATTATAGTAAAGGACCTTATCAACTAGTTGTATTGTTAATTTTCATATTTTTATGTCATGCCTATGTTTAAAATAATGATTATGAACTTCATTGCTCATTAGAGCTACAAGCTTTTATCTAAAATTTTTATACTCATAAGATGTTCTTTTTGGGCTAATCTCAAATCAAGGTCAAGTTCATAGGTAGTAGTTAGAGTATGGAGCTCTACCTAAATTGGGAGCATTGGCAACTTTCCATAAACTAAATCATATGATGAGTAACCTTTAGGTAGTTTCCAAGCTATCCTATAACCCCATAGAGCATCATTAAGTTTAGAGCTCTGCTCCTTTTAAAACCTACTAACCATCCTACTAAGTATCCTTGTAATTTCCTGGTTAGTAACTTTAGCTTGACCATTTTCTTAGGGATGATATGGTGTTGTTATTGTATTCTTCATACCAAGTTGTTGCATGAGATTTTTGAATGTAGCACCAATGAAGTGAGTCCTATTGTCTACTAAAAGCATTCATGGTACTCCAAATTTATTCACCACACGCTATTGGAAAAATTTGGGAGCTATCTTAGTTGTATAGACTTTTACTACTTCTACCTCTACCCACTTCATACAATAATCCATAGTCACAATTATGTATCCTTTTTCATTCAAAATTGGTGTTATGGACCCCATAAAATCAATTCCCCATATGTCAAAATGTTTAAGTGGTTGTATCTAGTGTTGTGGCCCTTCGTATCTCATCATAAGTCCTCCATCTCTTTGGAATTAGTCATAAGATTGCACAAAAGTATGGGCATCTCTAAACAAGGTAGGCCAAAAGTAGCCTACTATCATCAACTTGAGTGCTAATTTGTGCCCTAAATAGTGTCCACAACATAGACCTTCATGGAAATATTTTAAGACTCTCTATTGGTCACATTCTAGCACACACCATATAATGAGCCCATCTACATGGATCTTGTATAGATTGCCACTTATTTCCATATATTATTTTCCTCTATGAAGGAATTATTATTTTTATTTCTTAGTTCATTCAATATGAAGCTCTTGTATTGATAGATAAGTTAAATATTTTGTAGTCCATGGCTTCCCTATTACACTTATGGCCTATACTATTTTGCTAAATAGATCTTCATTGTGGAAATGATCTAATGAAGGTTCTATTTGCTCTTCAGAATCTCATTTCAATCTTGATAGATGATTAGTTACCACATTTTCTATTTCTCTTTTGTTGATCATCATGATGTCAAATTCGTGTAGGACAATGAGACATCTTATCACTATGGGACTAACTGCTAGTTTGTTCATGAGAAATTGGATAGCACTATGACCGCTATGGACTTAGATTGGATACCTAATTACATCATGTCTAAACTTCTCAAGTGCATGCACCATGCTCATCAGCTTATTTTTTTGTTATATTGTAGACTAATTGTGCTCTAGTGATGCTCTTGCTAGCATAGTGTATATAGTAAGGTTTCTTCTAATCATCTAATTATGTTAGTACTACATCAAGCACATAGTTGGAAGCCTCAATCATGATGTGAAATGGTCTTGACCAATCTAAATCTTGAAGCCATAGTATCTCTACTAATTTTTACTTTAGAGATTTGAATTCCTTTTTGCATGACTCTATCCATTCAAAGGGTGCATCCTTCATTCTGAGTTCCACAAGAAATTTTTCTATTTTTGAAAAATTTGCTATGAATCTTCTAAGATATCCTATGTGGCCTAAGAATTATCTCACATATTTTACCATTTTTGGCCTTTGATTGATATTCTATATAACTCTAATCCTTTTAGGATCTACCTCTATGCCTTTCTGGAAGATTTTATATCCCAATACTCTATCTTCTTGGATCATGAAATGGCTCTTATACCAATTGAGATTGAGATTAGTTTCAACACACCTTTTCAGTACTTTATCTAACAATCTAGTGCTTACTAGAAATCTAGGCTATATGTTGAAAAACCATTTGTAAACACCTCAATGCCATTTCCAGTTTACTCCTAGAATATGCTTAATACCAATCTGTAGAAGGTAACTGGCCTGTTGAAAAGACTGAAGTGCATCTCCTTGTAGGCAAACATTTTCCAGTGAATGTTGTTTTCTCCTTGTCTTTAGATGCAATGTGGATCTAATTGTACCTATTGTATCCATCTAGAAAACTATAATATTCATGTCTTACAATGGTGTCTAGGACCTAATCAATAAATGACAGAGGGAAGTGATCCTTGAATGTATGAATGTTCAACATCTAAAATTTAATGTAGACTTGCCATTTTCCTTACTTCTTTGGAACAATTACAAAAGGACTAAACCATTCAGTATCTGAAATGGGATAGATGAATCCTATCTTTAACAACTTCTCCATCTCTTTCTTAACTACTTCTTTTAATTTTGAATTGAGCCCTCATTGGGGTTGATGTCATGGCTTGACTACATGGTCAGTATATCTCTTGTGCTAACCAATTCATGGATCAATTCCTGTGATATCATCATAAGATCATGCAAAGACTATCTACCATCAGTTAATCACTTCCACCATCATTGTTTTCTATTTTTCTTTTAAAGTGACATTGATTATTTCTGGCTTCTTATTGTTTTAAAATCCATATTCCAAACTAGCGAGTAGAGCCTTCAGTTCCAATGATTCTAGTTCCATAGTATCTAGGATCTTCAAGCATCCACATTTTTTTTCATCCTCCTAATTTATTCATGCATAGAAGTGTCTTTCCATTAATTATTTTAACTTATGAATCTCTTCAATGTATTCACTAACAATTTATTCTAATAGTTCTATGTATTTATTGGATTCAGTTTCTTCATTCTTGATTAGCCACTAGGTGCTCTCTTGTTGTGTGGCTATCACATATAGAAATTTCTACATACATACTTCTTCTACACATCTATTACATGCCTTGATATCCTCTCGTCTAATATCCCATATTCTTTGCACATAATTTCATCCATTATTATTGTATGTAATACATGGAATTCTCCATCTTTATATAATACCAGCTTTGTCCTCCTTGGAAATCCTAACGACAAGTCATAAATTTCAACCTTAGCATCAATAGTGCTAAGCTAATCTCTTTCCATGGTAATTGGAAATTCTCCCTTATTTTTCTTCACATGAATGACTAGAAAATCAGCAAGGTAAAAACAACCACTAATGGTTGTAATCACATCATCCACTTATCTTAGTGAAACTATGATTGACTAGTCTACAAGCTCTAACTGAATGTTACTTTTCTTTAGTGGTAGTAGATTTCAAGTCTAATACATGTCATGTGAGATCATGTTCACTTCTAACCTAGAATGAAGTGGACCTTTATATGGTTTCTACCTTGATACATAGAGGTAAGCTAAGGGGCTTTCTAGATCAATTCATTTTTGTGAAAGGTCTCCTACCTAGATCTAATTCATTTGAATTTGATCAAGATTGAAGCTTGTTGTGTCGAGGAAGATTGAATGTGGATCGGATGAAAGTAGATGTGTTCCCCATCCATCAAATCATTTCAAGGCTCATTCAGAAGAATGGTCATTTCCTAGGTTGTGATTCACATGTAATCACCTCCTCTTGCATACTCACTAGCCTTGTTGTGCTCTTCTACTATGGTTGCTATGGTAGTTTCCCCTACATGATAGGAGCTGGCACTAGTGGTAAAGGGTTCAAGTGTTGATTTGAACCAACTGCTGATGGATGTATGTACAAGTTTGAATCTATTCTTAGCTACAGTAATTTATGGTACCTAGTGGGGTAGTACTATGGAGTTTGGAAAATAGGATTACTAGGAGGATATTAAATATTGTATGAAATATCCATATGGATATTGTTGGAAATATGGTGGCATGGCCCACAATTAGGGTTGTTTCCACTACTGATAATACTACTCTTATGGCTATGGCAAAGCTCAACTAGGATAGTATGTTGGTTGGAAGTTTTTCTTGTAGTTACCTTGAGGATAAGGTAACCTTTTTGACATTTTTTTCTTAACAAATTTGGGATTAAGTGCATATGCCATTTTTGGACAACGTCCATTGGAATTTTCATAGTAACCCAAAACCCATCCTTTTTCATCGGTGAAGCTTCTATCTAAACATTTAGCCAATAAAGTCACTTTACCCTTTCATCCAAAATATTTCTTCTTTTTCTTGTCCTTGCATTTTCCAAAGGCTTGCTCTATCCTCTCCTCTACAATTTTCAATGTTGTTGCAAATGTTTCATCAAAAAACTCCACATTTTCTCTACCTTTACTGCAATATCAGTTATAGCTTTCTAAATTGATAGAGTCTTCTTTTGAATTGCCTATTCCAAGGTTTTTTCCTTTTGAATGTCACAAACTCATTAATGAGTACATTGTTTGGCCACGTTGATGGGATGCTATCAACATTAACTTATTGATATGATCTTGTCCATGTGATCCCATTGATGTAGGGTTTGACCCATTGATGTGTACCAGTCGACAAGGAACCTGGTTTCCATATATAAATGTGCATCTTCCATCACATTTATGGCATTCAATTTCATAGTTGTAGTGAAGCTCTTGTAATTTTCTCATTTGAAAGTTAGAATATTTTCCAAGTGCCCATAGTAGGAGTCAAAGAATATATGGATCTTTATTCAACCATTGTTATACCTGAGCACTTCAGTGTGTATAGCAATAAAGACAAGATTTCTAATCAAACTTTGAAGCACTTACACTAGATTAATTATTTATTTTAAGCATTTAATATTTTGAGAAATTTCATTTAATTTTTGAAGCAACTANTGTTAAATGTAAACCGTAAACAAGCACAATAATGTAAATAAGCCTGTAAACGTAAACTGAAAAACAAAGGAAATTGCAATAAATCTGAGCAAAATGTAAACTGCTTTGTATTGAGATTTGATTACAAAGTGCACCGGTCCAAACGCAGTTGTGGCTGAGCACAAGGTGGACGTAAAGCCCCGGTGGGTGCAGGGATGCGGCTGGTTGGCACGGTAGGCAGAGCGTAAAGATTGTGCTCGGTGTACAGAACTCCCAGCGTAAGCGTAAGCGTAAGAGGGTTTCTGGGCTCTTGTTTGCAGCGTAATTGCTCTGGGTCTGCTCTGGTAAATTTTTGCGGCCCTTGAAAATGCGGAAAATTGGGCTTTTTATAGGTGGGGTTTTGTCGGGAAAATCGGGTTGGGAGACACGTGGCGTATCGACCGGGTGCTTACAATTTAGAAACATTGTATACGCTGGGCGTATACGCTACATCAGGCCAGCGTATACGCTGGGCGTATCCGCTGGACTTGCTGGGCGTGTGGACTTGGATGGATGCTGGTGTATATGCTGGGCGTATACGCTGATGGATGCTGGCGTCTACGCTGGGCGTCTACACTGGGCGTCTACGCTGATGGATGCTGAGCGTAGAGGATGCCAGCGTAAGCGTATAGCATGCCAGCGTAAGCCAAAAATGTGCCCAGCGTATACACATGAAAATGCTTCATTTTAAGGTCAAAAATTGATTTTTGGGTGCCCAAGAGCTGCTGGAAACCCTAGGGAAGGTCCTGGGGGGTCTGGATGCTCAATTCTGGCACGTTTTGACTCATTTCTGGGGCCCGAAAGTCTCTCTACGCTGGGCTTACGCCGGGCGTATACGCTGGGCGTAGAGGAATGAATGACCATCATTTGGAGCCTGAAATTTGATTTTCAAGTGCCTGAGACCTGCTGGGGACCTTGGGGAAGCTCCTGGGGGGTCCATACGCTTAGTTCTGGCACGTTTTGACCCATTTCTGGGGCCCGAAAGTCTCTCTACGCTGGGCGTAGAGGAATGAACGACTATCATTTGGAGCCCGAAATTTGATTTTCAAATGCCTGAGACCTGCTAGGGACCTTGGGGAAGGTTCTGGGGGGTCTGGACACTCCACTTTAGCATGTTTTGATGAGTTTTTGAGCCCCGAAAGTTGCTGTACGCTGGGCCTTACGCTGGGCATGTGTAGGCCAGCGTACAGGATGCATACTTAGTGAAAACCAAGTATTTTGAGCTCAAAATTTGCCAAGTTTGATGCCAGATGTCATCGTAGTCTTCTGTGGGTCCCAGGGAACTTTTACTTGCTTGCTTTGACTTCGTTTGATGCTATTTTGAGGCTTTCAAGCTTGGTCATGCTGAGGACCAACATGACTTAGCTTAATTTCTGTCTTCAAGTGTTAGCCAAAATTTTTGTGGTGTTTCATTGGCCCCTCTTTGTTGATGTCTGGAGGAATTGACCCGAGAGGCATCGACAAAGAAGTACAAAACACCACAAGAAAACTTGGTAGAAACATTGTCCTTTGGCACTTGGCCAGATGTCATCGCACTGTGTTCAAAAGTACCTGGGATTGGGAAATGAAGCTTGTAATTGGATTGGGAGATGGAAATTACGGGGATTGGGAACTGATCAAGGGATTATGCATGGTAAAGGGAATGCTCTGGTGTGTATACGGGTCATGCTGATCCTTGTCAATAGCCATTGTTTAGCAGACTCGGAATCAAGGCATGAGATGTGCATCCTTTGGCGGAACAAGACTCTTGTTTAGTGTTTAAGAGGACTTGTTGGCCATGTGATGGTGGGTTACGTTCTCTGGAGGAACAGGCCCTTTGTTTGGTGTTAAAGAAAACCTGTTGGTGGAGAGCCAAAGCTACGCAATGAGATGTCACTTGAGCTTTTGAGACATGAGTGTTTGTTTCCAAGACAACTGCCTTCCAGCCTGGGGCTTATGGGAAGTGCCAAGGGTTTTCTGGTTCATTTTGCTCTTTGCTCTTTTCCCTTTCTTTGCTTTTTCTTTTCTTTTTTTTTCTTTTGTTGTTTTTGCTCTTTTTTTTGTTGTTTTTTTTTTGTTTTGTTTTTTGGAAAGAGCTTTCTTTCAATTTTGCACTCATGCTCATGTGCCATATTGTGTGTTGCAGTTGCTTGAGAGTGTCATAGCGTGTAACAGTAGGCTCAAATTTTTGGGGTGTACTGGGTGTATCTGGGAAATGTAACTGGGTAGGAAAGGGAGTAAGAGTGTTGGGGAAATGGAGAATGTATTGGGAACTGGGTATGTACTTTTGACCAGATTGATTAACCTAGTTACGTGCATCAGAAATAATGTGGCCCCTTGTCACCGTGATGAAGTGTATCCGTGTATGAGCACCACTAGGTGTCATCCTGCAAACACAAGTTTAAGAAGACGAGAAAACCACAAGTGAATGAGTTAGCGAACACTTCAGGCATGAATGTGACTGATGCAGATGGAGACGCCATGTGAAACTTGAGGCAAACAGAATGAGCAGCAATAGTGTTGTCAAAGCCGGTGTGATGAATGAAGCAGCAGGCATGTCAAGGATTACAGTAGCAGATGAATGTGCTAGAAATGATCTGGCCAGTTTATAGT
>MNCI01005895.1:43492-79836 GCA_015680685.1 Gnetum montanum
CATCATGACGCCAGGACATTCTATGGTATCAGTTTTAAGTCATGATGCCAGGACTGTTCTGTGGTATTAGTTTTAAGTCATAATCCAGGACTATGTGGATGTAGGCATGTGTGTCCGTATGATCCTATAAACAAAAGCAACTAGAGAAAACAATGTTAAATAGCCACTTCAGAAAACATGAATTGAAATGCACAAGTGAATAGAAAATAAAGTGAAAAGGTGGTAGTTTAAGGCCTTTTCGGGCCACTTGTTCTAGTTTAAGGGCCTTTCGGGCCACATGCAAGCACGTAAGCTAGTACAATGCAAACTAAGGTGACCTATGCACAACGAACAAAGGTGAGGAGTGGGCAGCGGTTAGATGTGTCTTTGGCCATAAGGGAGTCTTGATTATGCGGTTTTTTCTTAGTCAGACATGGTCTAGGAGGTGCGCTAGTTTGTTGTGGGAGGTTTTCAGTTTTTACCCTTCGTTCGGGTGTTTTAGCTCTAGGTGTTGTGTTTATTCTTGTGGGTGTTGCTTCAAGAGGCTCCTCTTTCACGACTTGTGACATGTCTATGTTGTGATCAGCTTGAAAGGGAGTGTTGCTGCCATGTATAATGACTTGTCCACCTTCGTATGGAAGGCGGATTTCTTGATGTATCGGTGAAGAAACGACTCGTTGTTGCGCTAGCCATGGTCTGCCACGAATCATGTTGAAATTGGGCATCTCTTCTATGACAGTGAACTCCGCGCTGGTGGGGAATTGTTCACCTGCCACAAAGGCTAAGTTGATTTTGCCCTTGATTGTGACATATGATCCATTGAAAGATTTTAAACACGTGGTTTCTGTTGGCATGATCTCATCTGATGCCTAGTTTGTCGATGATGGAGTATAGAACTACGTTTGTAGCCGCACCGTCATCAACATGCACTCTGCGAATGGTACATTGCCCGACACGTACACTGATTGATAATGGAGCTGTTGTGACTTCCCCTCGTTCAGGGTCACGTTTAATTGTATCATCACTAAAGACTAAGGTGTTTGAACCCAATCCTTGTGGTGTGTGTTGTGAAATCATTATACCGATGGATTCCATGTTAGCAGGGATGTCCTCTGTAACAGGAATAGATGCTAATGTTTGTGCTAAGGCTTCACGATGAGCCGATGATGTCATGAGTAGGTCGTACAGGCTCATGGTTGTGTTCTTTTGTTTGAGCGTTTGTTTCACCTGGGAGAGTGTAGCTACAAAGTCTGTGTTTTCTACCATTGTGTTGGTTGCCTCTGTGTGGGTTGAGGGCTTAGGCCTAGTTTGTTTGGGATTAGGGGTAGGGCCCCCGGTGTTTAGTTGTTGTATACTAGGTGTTGCCTTTGTTTCGGCTATGGGCATTATTCGTTGTTCATTTTTCCTCTTCTGCTGCCATTTGGTAGGCTTATCCGTGTTGTTGTCAGGGTTGACTCTTGAGGGAGGAGAGATTGAGACGTTTCCTATGGTTGGGCTCTGGGTAGGTGAGGGGCCATTGCGCGGTGGCACTTTTATGACAAATGGTAGCTTAGGAGGAGTTGTTGGTGTTTGACTAGCTTGTTGTGGCACCTTGATAACGAAAGGTTTCTTAGCTGTTGTCGTTGGTGCGTCGTGCTAGTTTAACGTCTTAGCGGATGACTGTGGTTGTACTTTGACCACAAAGGGTGTCTTCGGTGCTCGAGATTGCATTGAATCTTGCCAGTTTAACATCTTAGCGGACGTGTGTGGTGGTACTTTGACCACAAAAGATGTCGTCGGTGCTCTAGGTGGCACCTTGATGATGATGGGAGGCCTCTTGCTCATGGAGGTGGAGGGGATTGTTGCCTTGCTAGGAGGCACACGAATCACAAAAGGTTGCTGCACAGGTTTAGGCTTACTATCTATGTCAATAGAGTTTATGACATAGGGGGCATCATCTGTGCTCGGTTGATTCAGGGTGTTGGTGTTTAGTTGGCCCCGTTCTATCATTGCTTGTAGATCATCCTTTAACGCACGACAGGTGTCGGTATTGTGATCAAACATCTAGTGGTAATGACAGAATTGGTCTAACTTGAAATGTCGTGGAACCGGGGGCTCATTTGGTGCTGCTAAGGTGGGGTTCTTTAGTAGTTCGCAGTACCTGTCATGTCAGCAGCGAGCATTCTCTGCTACTTGTTTGTATTGGATTTGCCCGGCTTTAAGGAGGTGCTCTAGGAGTTCTGAAGGTCGTGCAGGTAGAGGTGTGTACTTAGAGCGATCTTTGTGCTGAAAGTTGGGCCTTGGGATGGCCCTTATTGTTGTAGAAGGTTTGGTACTGGTGTTAGTTGTTTTTGTGCTTGCGGCCACAGTTTCTGTTGTTGCCCTTTGTTTGGCAACGTGTTGGTTCTTGTAAGCCACATAGGCGGGGTCATTGCTGGTTTGTGCTGCTTGTTCAATATTCTTGATCTGTGTGAACACTTGGCTCAACGTTTGAGCGCTTAGGTAGTACAGTTTTGACTTAACGAAGTCATTCACGGCTCCCTTCAGAATTGTAAGCAAATACTTTTCAGGGATGGGCTCATGAAGTTCGTTAAGGGCTGCACTCCATCGTTGGATGAACTTTTGCACAGGCTCAAGTGGTGCTTGTTTCACCTGTATCAGACTGTCTAGTGTGGCTTCAGGCTTGAGGTTGTACTTAAACCGGGTAACGAACTGATGTAACAGATCCTCCAGAGAGGATATGGAGTTACGAGGCAAGGCTCGGTACCAGTCTAAGGCTACACCCATTAAGGACATAGCGAACACTCGCAAGATTGCGTGGGGCCAAGCTTGAAGCAATAGAGTTTCTGATCGAAACGTGACTAAGTGAGCGTTTGGATCTCCCTCCCCATTGTACTTGGTTAACTGGGGCAATGCGATTCCCTTGGGTAAAGCTAATGGTGGCACTGAAGAGCTAATTGGATCGTCGCGATAGAAATCTAGTACTTTAACTTGTTCAGTGTTGTCAGCTTTGAGTTGCTTTATCTCATCCGCTAATGCTTGCATCATCTGTTTTGCTTCTGCCCACTCTTGAGCGGTAGGCAGATTAGTTGGTTGGGGAGGTTGTTGGGTTGTCATTTGTTGCTGTGGAGTGATGTTCAGAGTTGCGGTTGTGGGGTGTGGCACGTTGAAGTGAGTGGGTTGTTGAACAAGGGGTATGGCCCCTTGCCTAGCCACAAACTGTGAAGTGACACCCTGGATGTGTGGGGCCGATGTAGTGAAAGTGGCCCCATGCATTTGCACGTGTGGTATGTACTGGGTGGAGATGGGGGTGGGTAATCTCTGTTGGGATACTGGTGCTTGTATGCTCGTTGACACTTGGTGAGTGGCCGCCTGTCCCATGCGAGGATGGAACGATGGGTTCACGTGAGTATGGGGACTGAGGGTGTGGTGTGAATCCTCAGGTTCAGAGTATGCCTCGAAGTCATCTACTTCATGTTGGTTTTGGGGCTCCTCATTGGGTCGCCGTGAGTTTTGGCTCCTTACCAGAAGGAGCTGGGAGATGAGTTTATGCTGAGGTTTAGAAAGGGGGATGATGTCATATATAGAGGGGACGAATTCATGACCTCCCATGTATATGTGCTCGAAGTTTCATTTTGCCTCCTGTTCTATGGTGTCAACAGGAAGGTTGGCTTAAATCTTCACATAGATGTAGTTATACTGTTCTTGTGTGGGGGCTAGGAAGGCGCATGCGTTAGAGGTCGAGGATGACTCCATGGTGATGTGTGACGGGGGAACGTATAACAAGTGTCGAGTGTGTTTTGGGCTAAGTGTGCAGAGTGTTTGGTGTGTGAACACTGAAAATTTTTCCAAGTGTCTAGCGTGTACAATGTAAATGGGAGAAAATTTGGCTAAGTATAAAATTATGAACCGTAGTTGGACGCGGATGGCAATTTCGGGTAAGAGGAAGTCATCTCGGAATCGTTATGTTGTGTGTATTGTATGCCTTAGACAAGGTGATCCATGTTTGTGCGAATCGCAGCGAATTCGGCTTTGAAACGGGCTCGTTTTGGGTGTTTTTGTTGAAAAAACACTGTAGCGGTACTGTATCAGTACTGTAGTAGCGTAAACACTGTAGCAGCGTATACGCCCAAACACTGTAGCAGCGTGTACGCCCGGACACTGTAGCAGCATATACGCCCGGTCACTGTAGCAGCGTATACGCCGGGACACTGTAGGAAGCGTAAAAGCACTATAGCGAGCGTAAAAGCACTGTAGCAAGCGTAAAAGCACTGTAGAAAGCGTAAAAGCACTGTAGCAAGCGTAAAAGCACTGTAGCTAGCGTAAAAGCACTGTAGCAAGCGTAGACGATGGGGTTTAGTTTAGCAGCGTAGACGCTGTAGTCTGTTAGCAGCGTAGACGCTCGGGTTTCAGTTTGGCAGCATAGACGCTGGGGTTTCAGTTTGGCCCTCCTTCTAGCGCCAAAAACTGTACCGACCGAAATCGTCGGTGCAAGGCTGGAACGTTATGAGCACCGAAAGATCTACGAACAAGCACAGTCGACCCTGCCTCTGCTTGAGGGCAAGCTGGAACGGACGAAGGCAGAGTGCCTTGAATGGTCTGCACGCGGATCAAACAAGGACTTCCCCAACGTTTGCCGCTACAACACGTTGGGTTACATGTAAACAATGCACGTTAAATGTAAACCGTAAACAAGCACGATAATGTAAATGAGCCTATAAACGTAAACTGAAAAACAAAGGAAACTGCAATAAATCTAAGCAAAATGTAAACTGCTTTGTATTGAGATTTGATTACAAAGTACACCGGTCCAAACACAGTTGTGGCTGAGCACAAGGCAGACGTAAAGCCCCGGTGGGTGCAGGGATGCGGCTGGTTGGCACGGTAGGCGGAGCGTAAAGATTGTGCTCGGCGTACAGAACTCCCAGCGTAAGCATAAGCGTAAGAGGGTTTCTGGGCTCTTGTTTGCAGCGTAATTGCTCTGGGTCTGCTCTGGTAAATTTTTGCGGCCCTTGAAAATGTGGAAAACTAGGCTTTTTATAGGTGGGGTTTTGCTGGGAAAATCAGGTTGGGAGACACGTGGCGTATCGACCGGGTGCTTATAATTTAGAAACATTGTATACGCTGGGCGTATATGCTACATCAGGCCAACGTATACGTTGGGCGTATATGCTGGACTTGCTGGGCGTGTGGACTTGGATGGATGCTGGTGTATACGCTAGGCGTATACGCTGATGCATGCTGGCGTCTACGCTGGGTGTCTACACTGCGCGTCTACGCTGATGGATGCTGAGCGTAGAGGATGCCAACGTAAGCGTATAGCATGCCAGCGTAAGCCAAAAATGTGCCCAGCGTATACACATAAAAATGCTTCATTTTAAGGTTAAAAATTGATATTTGGGTGCCCAAGAGCTACTGGAAACCCTAGGGAAGGTCCTGGGGGGTCTGGATGCTCGATTCTGGCACGTTTTGACTCATTTCTGGGGCCCGAAAGTCTCTCTACGCTGGGCTTACGCCGGGCGTATACGCTGGGCGTAGAGGAATGAACGACCATCATTTGGAGCCTAAAATTTGATTTTCAAGTGCCTGAGACCTGTTGGGGACCTTGGCTGGGGACCTTGGGGGTCTAGACGCTCAGGTCTAGCATGTTTTGACCCATTTCTGGGTCCCGAAAGTCTCTCTACACTGGGCGTAGAGGAATGAACGAACATCATTTGGAGCCCAAAATTTGATTTTCAAGTACCTAAGACCTACTGGGGACCTTGGGGAAGGTCCTAGTGGGTCCAGACACTCAGTTCTGGCATGTTTTGACCCATTTCTGGGGCCCGAAAGTCTCTCTACGCTGGCCTTACGCTGGGCGTAGAGGAATGAACGACCATCATTTGAAGCTTGAAATTTAATTTTCAAGTGCCTGAGACCTGCTGGGGACCTTGGGGAAGGTCCTGGGGTGTCCAGACACTCAATTTTGGCATGTTTTCATGCATTTCTGGGGCCCGAAAGTCTGTCTACGCTGGCCAAACCCCGGCGTCTACGCCGGGTGTATAGGGATGGAAGACCATCATTCGGAGCCCAAAATTCAATTTTCAAGTGCCTGAGACCTGCGGGAACCTTGGGGAAGGTTCTGGGGGGTCTGGACACTCCACTTTAGCATGTTTTGATGAGTTTTTGAGCCCCGAAAGTTGTTGTACGCTGGGCCTTACGCTGGGCATGTGTAGGCTAGCGTACAGGATGCATACTTAGTGAAAACCAAGTATTTTGAGCTTAAGATTTGCCAAGTTTGATGCCAGATGTCATCGTAGTCTTCTTTGGGTCCCAGGGAACTTTTACTTGCTTGCTTTGACTTCGTTTGATGTTATTTTTTAGGCTTTCAAGCTTGGTCATGCTGAGGATCAACATGACTTAGCTTAATTTCTATCTTCAGGTGTTAGCCAAAATTTTTGTGGTGTTTCAAGTATGACCACTTTAACATATGTGTAATGCTTGCTAATCCCAATAACGCTTAATATTTTGTAACACAATAGCCCTATACATGATCAGGATGTGTACAAAAAGTGGGAATGTATGCTTATGCTAGGATTAGTTAATTGTTAGCTAGTTGTTAGACTACTTTAGTAATTAAATCCCTTTATTCATTATTCTTTATTCTTATGCAACTTAGAATATAAAAAGATAAAAATTATAAAAACCATATTCCATAGTTACACTTAACCATACCCTTGTACTCACAAATGTAACTAGGAAGACAATGATTACAACAATTGATTGACCTCCTAGAACAATATACGTAGAAACCTTGAAGTCCTTGGAATTTGACCAAATCATACATAAACTCTTGTGATTCATATGGTTGGGTGTAGGATCTACTCATTGCTCATCATTGGCATTATTGTTGACGACATTTTTTTAGTTAGCTTTGTGAGATTTTAGGGCATAGTGAAAATCCTTCACATCATTGGATCAAACATCAAAGTTGAAATCATTCTAAATAATAATAACTATAAATAGCACACTGAATTTTTCAACTAATCCAAAATGTCTTCTTCTCATAGGCGAGATGGGTCAAAACCACAAGTTCCCCAAGAATGTAAAATGGTATTTACTCATCTAGAGGAGTTTGTACTTCATTTCACCTTCATTCTGCACCAAGATGAATAGCTGTGGTGGAGAGACATGGAATGGAATGTTCTATTGCCACCTAACCCATCAGTTCGTAGGATGCTACTCCAAACTCTCAAGAGATTGAGCATCAAGGATCCTAATGATGAATATATTATGTATGAACATGAATATCGAGACTATCATCCACCAAAACATAATGCAAAAGAGACCAAAAATAGGAGAAATTCTATGAAGCTACAAAGGAAAAATGGTTTAATAACCCCTTTTTCTTGCTAAATCATAAATACAATAAGGATTTTCTATCTAAGGATTCTCAGCATCTAGACTCTTCTCCACTTGATTTTGATGAAGGGGGCTTGAACCAAAATTTATAGTTCATTATAAACAATCCTAGTTCAAAAAACAATGAATCCCATGATCATGAAAAATCTAAAGATGGGAGTCATGGCAGGGACAAGGACAAGCATCATGACGATGATCATGACAATGACCATTGAAGAGGGGATAGTAGGCACCATGATGCTAGTCCTCCTTCCTCTTCACCTTCATCATCCTCTCCATCCTCCTCAAGCTTTTACTAAAGCCACAAAGGGCATGATAGTGATGCAAGTGATCGGCGAGATAGAAATGATCATGATCATAGATCAAGATAGGATGACTGAGATCAGAGGTGTGGGCATTTAAGGGAGGCCCACCACCATGAGAGAAGGGGGAGCAAAGGTTATCATAGGCATCATGGCCATCATATAGGTCATAACTATGATAAGCCCTTGCTTGCAACTCAAAACATTCTAAACATTGTAAAGGCAATAAAAATTCCAATAAGTCATGTGAAACATAGCTGAATAAAGTAGCTGCATATGAACAATATCAAATCTATGGAATCATCTACAAGCCTTTCATGATGCTTTTTCCTTGTTGAACATAGAAAATGATTTGTAAAATCTTAAGTTATTTCCCACAATACTTATAAAAGAAGTAGAAAGTTGGTACCACTCTTTAGAGCTAGAATTAAGTTATAGATGGAGTAGGATGGTTGATCTATTTAACGAAAAATATTAGACATACTCTCGAGTATCCAAATTAAGAAAGTAGATTCAAGGATGGAAAAAATGAACACATGAACCCTTGAAAACCACCATAGGTCAATATTATTATCTTTTTCACAGATGTCCTAGCCATGGTTATTCTCAAAGGGAGAAACTTTACCATATCATAGATGAACTCCAATTAGAAATAAGGAGAACTCTTAAGGTCTATCCCAAAAGGAGATTGTTAGAACTAAGAGCCTATTAGATCCAAAGGCTCATTGAGTAGGTTGCAAATGAAGAAGGAGAGCTCAAAAAGAGGGAAAGTGCTAAGGAGTACAATTAGGATCCTTCTATCAAATAAAGAAAAGTCTAGTTTGTTGATAGTGAAGAGGAGCCACCACTTGATAAAGTGGTGTAACAAAAATCTTTGTTGACCTAGAAATATATCTTCAAAATTTTAGCTAAGATAGATAAAATATGAAACTCTTTAGATGAAAATTTTTAAATACCTTTGAAAATTACAAAGAAATATAAAGAGCAAAGTAGTGATCATGATCACAGGAGAAAGAAGAATGTTGAACATGCCCACCAAAGGGGTAAGGGAAAGGCTACTATAGTTGAAGAGGTTGTGGTGTTTGAATCAAATGATGATGATAAGTGGAACATCTAACAATGTGGAAATCCTAATGGATGTAACCTTATTTTGTCACACTTGTAGGAATTTGGGATGTATGCTCTAAATCCTATATTGGCAAGAAGGCAAGCACCTTGAATGTTACCTTATCCTCAAGGAAACCCAAGGTAGTTCTACCAACAACAAGTCTATTATCCAAGTGAAGCTCCAAAATAACCATTTAAGTAGTATCATCAGTGGTAGCACTCATAATCATGGGGGATGCCATTACCTAGATGCAATACCCTTACAAATTCCTAGATCCATATGGGTACTATGTTTAGAAACCCATGTCCCTACATGACTCTTCTAGTCAAGCTTATTTATAGCATTACTACTATACTTTGAAGTATTATAAAGCTTTTTCTCCATCTTCAAGAGGGATTCCCTTATATCCTTATCACTCTCCTCATTCTTTTGTTCATGTCACTCTACCCTCAACCTAATTACCACATACTCCATCAACACAAGATAAAATTCTAACCTAGCCACAACAACGTATTGCTATCAAGGTTGTTAACTTATAGCCAACTCCTCAACCGAGTGATTCAAAACCCAAATTCTAAAAATGACAAATTTTCTAAACCAATAGTCCATCAATGCCCTCACATATTCATCAAGTTGAAAAAATTTCTCCTTCCTCATCATCTACATCTAATTAACTCAATTTTCCTTCAAAACAAACACCTTTCAAACTACATACCATCATGATAACCCATGCTATAACTAATTAGATCAAAGTTGGACACCATCCTAGAAAACTATCTAATCCTATAAGTCCTCTCATTTACCTTCAATTCACCAAGAATGAGCCTTGCAAAGATCTTCTAGATTCAATTTCTAGTGTCAATCTAATTTCTCATGAGATGTACAAAGCTTGGAACCTACCTCTACTTAAGAAGAGTAACATTCATCACGAGTTGGCAAATCAATCTACACTATTTCCTTGGGATTAGTGAAGGACATTGTAACCACTACTTGTGGATGGTTCTACCCTACTGATTTCTTAGTCATTCATGTTAAAAATTTTAAGGGAAATTTCCCAATCATCATGTAAAGGGCTTTCTAAACATAATTAATGCAAAATTGGGAATTAGATATCTTTTCTTAGCAATCTCTAAAGAAAATATATTCAAAAATATTGAGAAGAAGAGAGTTCCACGCATCACTTATAATGATACAAGATGCAACTGTGTGTAGAAACTATGAGCCATAGAAAGTACATCAATCACAGCATGTAGACAGTGTGCAAATGAATTTAAAATTCAAAGGTTCCTATATGCAACAACCACAAAGTAACAGGATACCTAGTGGTTGATAACTAATCCTAAAAGTAACATACTTTGCATGGAACCTACTGAGAGCCTAACATGTGCCTATCTTGAAGGCATGGATGAACTAGAGAAAGTTCTTCACCAACTCTCTAATGATAAAATTGATGAAACTTACTAGGTAGATTTGGAAATCCCTAAAAATTTTAAACAAAATCCCTTAGAGTTCAAAAATCTACCTAAGGGTATGAAGTATGCATTTCTAAAAAATGGCAAGCTGATGATAAACAATGCCAACCTTGCTCCTACGTAGAAATAGAAGCTATTGAATGTTGTTAACAAATGGCCAACAACCTTTCCTTGGTCATATCCTAAACTCACTAGAATTGATCCTAGGATATGCTAGCATCACATCTATACTAATCCTTCCATAAAGCCAAAGAGGTAGCAACAGTGGTAGCTAAACCTGTAATTAAAGTAGATAATCAAAGAGAAAATAGAACTCCTCAAGGTTGGATTCATCTATCTAATTTTGGAAAGCAAGTGGGTTAGCCCACTTGTAATCATGCCAAAGAAAGATGGCAAGTGAAGGATGTGTATTGATTTTAGGCTCTTAAACATTGTGAGCTACAAAGATAATTTTCCATTATCATTTGTGACTAGGTATTGGACACTATTTCTTGGCATTGTTTATATAGATTTCTGGATGGTTATAGTGGCTATAACCAAATTCAAATCACACTAGAGGATTAGGGAAAAACTACATTCATAAGTTCCTAGGGAACTTTTACATATCCAAAGTTCCATTTGGTCTATGCAATGCCTATACAACCTTCCAACACCTAGTCCTTAGCATTTTTCAACAACAGATTGGTAGTGGGATAGAAGTCTTCATGGATAACTTCTCCACCTATGGTTCTATATTTGAGAAGGCCCTAAACCACCTTGAGCAAGTTCTTAAAAGATGCATGGAGACTAACCTTTTTCTCAATTAGGTAAACAGCCATTCAATTTTCTAGGATGGAATTATGTTAGGGTATAGAATTTCTTAAGTAAGGATTGTGGTTGATCCTAAAAAGATTAGGTTCATCCAAGGAATAACCCACAAACTAGAAACTATTAAAAATGTCTGATCATTCCTTAGACACACTGAATACTAGCAACAATTCATAGAGAATTTCTCTAAGATCACTAAACTATTGGTTGAGCTTATAAAAAAACATGCTTCATTCATATGGATCAAGGAATTCAAAAAGGTATTCTAGTAAAAGCTCCAATTCTAAGGCACTAATGAATGGCGAGGTACCCCTACACTCAACCATATAAATATGAGTGTTTCATGCGCGATCCGGTCAAACTCCAAGAACTAAGTGCTTACACACCCTAATGGAACACTTAAGGTTAATCAATCATTGTCTTTCCAAAATTACTTGTTTTGTCATGGTTGTATGGTTAAGTAAGCTTGAGGTATATGATTTTTATATCTTTTATCTTTTTAATGTCTTATGCTAATAGGGGAAGGTGAAGAGAACTAAGTGACTAACTTTCATTAACTATTCACTAAGTAAGTTCTAATTTTCCTAACACCAGTATTTGTTCCCACTTGCCGCATACATCTTGAAATAGTGTAACGCTGCTAGGATTACCAAACACTATTTGTTACTGGGTTACCAAGTGCTACACACATGCTTGAAGTAGTTGTACTGAGTGTACTTAACTAGGAGAGTTAAGGGTTGAGAGAGATTAATTAACTAGAAAAGCATTTAAAAATTCAACAATAATTAATTCCTATTAAGCTTAGTCCACATGCTACAAGGTTTATCAAAAAGTTCATCTTTATTTTCGTACAAAAATATGTGCTCAGGTACAATTTGCTCGAATAAAGATCCGTTCACTTTAAGACTCCTACTGCGGGCACATGGAAATTATTCTAACTCTGGAATGGTAAAACTACAAGAGTTTGGCTAAAATTATTCTAACTCTGGAATGGAAATCAAGGATGCAATATCGCGTATGCAATATTTTGGTTCATCATACCCCCATGACTGAATGAAAACTCATCCTCGAGTTCCTTACAAAATATTGGGAAGGTATGGGATTATTGACTGGAATGCCACTAATGGTGAATGGGATGACATGTGAATGGATCATCATTACAATACATGATAAAATTAGTGTTCATGATAACAAAGGTGAACACTATACACATTTGACATCCAGCCTTATTTGGTAGTTGAGAGAGAAGAGAGAAGAGAAGAAGTCTGTTGCTGCTGATGGCAATATTTCACCTTTCGTTGTCCATCCATAAGTGCGCCATCAATCTTGTTCCTTGCATAACTACTCTAGCACCAGTCCATTCCAAGTGTTCCCTCAAAATCCAATCCATTTTTGTATGATTGTCATCTATGCACACAACACAATCTTATGTTAGCAAGGATAAATAGATCACAATGCAGTTGATACCTTGCTTCGGTGTAAGGTTCATTAGCTGAGTTGTGATATGACTAATGTGGATTCTAGAGATATAACACTGGTGACTACCCAAGGTGCAGGGGTTAAGAGAAATCAAAAAAATTGGACCAGGACCCCCATGACTAAGAGCGATCCTCCGGTAGTGAGAAAATGGAAAAAGATAAGGAATAAGAAAGATGGAGAAAATGAGACAACTGCAACACCGATGAAATGGATGTCAAAGATGGAAATGAAACAAATAAATGTTGATTGTGAAAATTTTTAAGTGAAATAAATTAATTGATGCACAAAATAGGAATGCCAGTGGGTCCTTCTCAAAGCAGTCTCATGCCCTTAATGCCCTGACATTCCCACATTCAAAGAGCCCGTAGGCTCTAAAAATGTTATTTAGAAGCAAAATTTAAAGTCTTAACCACAAGAGTTTACCCAAAATAAAACAATGCATCAACCGAAATATAGACTACTGGTACAACTGGAAATGAGGTGAACAATGGAGAAAGAACGATGGAAAGAAGAGAATGGAATGGGGTCTCAAGAACAAGGTGGTGTACATCCCCTTGTGTATTAATGGTTAATGTGACTTAGTAAATCTCATTCCAAATCTATCCTCAAACAATCCACATCCAGTGAATTTTCATTAATACATTTGGTCAATCCATCCACCTAAAGTAACAAGAATGCCTCTGTAAAAGAGTCACCACCATTCTAAAGAAACGAGAAAGGAGAAAGTAGGAAGTAAGAAAGGGCCTTAGTTAGAGGGAACATGTTTGTTTAGGTCCATAACCAGTTCCTATAGCCCAGGTGATTATTTCATCTAAGGGATGTGATTTGAATTCTCACTTTTCTTTTCTTTTTCTTTTTTTTTGTGTGAGAACCACACCATGCAAAGACTTATTATTTTTATTAGTTCAGCCTCCCTATAATGGAGCAACGTTAGAATGGTAAGGAAAAATCAAGAAGAAAACATCCAAGAACCTAAGAGAATGGCCAACAAAAATTCATCAAGTCCCCTTGAAGTCACACCCTTTTCAATCCTTAAGTCTTTCCTTAGTTTGAGAAATGCCCAGTCACAGATTCGTTGATAGTTCTATTATTATTATTTTTTTTTTGAAGAAAGGGACTGTACAGTTCCAAGCCAAGAGATACCATAGAAATTCATGGATGCATGGATTATGTGGACTCATTGCCTATTATATCAAAATAACCATACCTTAGTATCAACATTATACCTCAAAGGTAAAAACCAAACATTAGCAACCAATAGAATACAGGTCATACCATCATTAGGAGCACTTATTAGGTGACGAACCTAACAAAATAAGTAAACACACAAATAAATGAAAAATTATGAATGATGTTGTAAAATAAAAACAAGAAAAGTAAAAGAAATTTGTAAAACAAAAATGTGTAAAAAAAAACTTAAAAAGGAACTGAGGGCCATTGATTATCATAGGTGGCCATCTCCCCTATAAAAAAGTTGAAAGGGGGAGATCCAAAATAATGAGTGATGTCATCCTTTCTCCAATGTGCTATGTGCATTGACTATTCTAGATTCATCATAAGGTTTGGTAAGTACCATAAATGCATGCCACATAGCACATATGAGTACCAAGAATAAACCTTATCATGAATATTTTGTGCAAAGAAGAAGAAACTTTTGTCTTGTTTGGTGTGCAATTTACCATTGTCTTATTTTTCTTTTGATCAACCCTAAGGGTTCCTTCTATTGTTCCAATGATATCAATGATCTCCTATGTTCTACATAGTGCACAAACAACTAAGCCCTCAACAACAACACCAATGATGAGTGGCGAGGTACCCCTACACTCAACCATACGAATACGAGTGTTTCATGCGTGATCCGGTCAAACTCCAAGGACTAAGTGCTTACGCACCCTAATGGAACACTTAAGGTTAATCAATCATTTTCTTTCCAAAATTACTTGTTTTTTCATGGTTGTATGGTTAAGTAAGCTTGAGGTATATGATTTTTATATCTTTTATCTTTTTAATGTCTTATGCTAATAGGGGAAGGTGAAGAGAACTAAGTGACTAACTTTCATTAACTATTCACTAACTAAGTTCTAATTATCCTAACACCAGTATCCATTCACACTTGCCACACACATCCTAAACAAGTGTAATGCTGTTGGGACTACCAACCACTATTCACTACTAGGTTACCAAGCACTACACACATGCTCGAAGCGGTCGTACTGAGTGTACTTAACTAGGAGAGTCAAGGGTTGAGAGAGATTAATTAACTAGGAAATTATTTAAACATTCAACAATAATTAATTCCTATTTAGCTTAGTCCACATGCTATAAGGTTTATTAGAAAGTTCATCTTTATTTTTGTACATAAATATGTGCTCAAGTACAATTTTCTCGAATAAAGATCCATTCACTTTAAGGCTCCTACTGCAAGCACATGGAAATTATTCTAACTCTGGAATGGTAAAACTGCAAGATTTTGTCTAAGGATCTAAATCTAAGTGCCTAAAATAGGGAAAGTAACCTCTTATTTATAGACATTATGGTGGGCCGCGATCTCGCGTACGCAATATTGCAGGGGCAGATGCGATATCGTGGTTCATCAGGCACCTAATTGGTCCTAACCATTTCACATGATGATAGATGCATGAAACTATGCCTTAGAAGTAGAGCTTATGAAGTTAGAAAATCAAAAATGTCCTTATTATATCCACTATGTAAGCTAAATCTTTTTTGATGCATAGCTCAACTACATCATAACAAAAAAAGAGCTAATGAAAGTGGTGTATGCTTTGGAGAACTTTAGGTACTATGTGCTTGGATACAAGGTATCTATACACATGGACCACAATTTCATTTTCTTCCTCATGAATAAGCCAACAGTGAGCCCCTGTGTCATACGGTGGCTAGTGATCTTGCAAGAGTTCGATCTTACAATTGTAGATTAAAAGGGAACCAAGAACATGGTCACTAATCACTTATCTCAGTTACAATGAGACAACAAAAAGACAAAGAGCCCACTCTCTGACAAATTTCCTAATGAACTCCTCTCTATCAATGTGATAAATGAACAAGTTCCTGCTAAACCTACATGATACAATGGCATCCTTACTTATCCTCTCATTCAGTAGATGCCACAAGAGTTAGATCATAAAAAGAAACAACGGTTTCTTCATCATGCCAAATGATTTATGGAGATCAATTAACACCTTTACAAGATGTGTGTTGATGGCTTAGTTCATTGATATGTTCTTAATGCTAACCAACTACACATTCTCCAAGATGCTCAGGAGGGCTCTTGTGAAGGCCACTATGCTAGTAGATGCATGGTCATTAAGATCCTAATGTAGGGTATTATTAGCCAACACTCTCTAGAAACATCCATCAATTCATCTACTCTTGTAAAAATCATCAACACAATGCTGGGATGACCACTCAAATGGATGATCCTCAATAGTGGATTCAACCATTGGAACCCTTCAACATCTCAAACATAGACTTCGTGGATTCCATCACACCCATGTCAAATGGAAAGGTGTACATTATAGTCACTATTAACTATTGTAAATATTGAGCAGAAACTGTAGCAATCACCAACTATACATCTTCCACTATTGCTTAGTTTGTACAAAAAAATGTTGTATATAAGTTTGGAGTGCCACATGCAATGATTTTTTAAAATGGTACTTATTTTATAAGTGCTACTCTTTACAAGCTCATGCAACACTTGGGCATTGAACATAAGTTAATAACACCTTGCCACCCACTAGCCAATGGTCAAGCTAAGATTACCAATAGTGAAATCACAAAAATCTTAATGAGAACAATTAGCAAATATAATAGAGACTAGAGCATAAAACTTAACGATGCTCTCTAAGCATACTTCTCAACATGAAAAGTCCCTATAGGCTACTATCCCTATGAGCTAGTCTATGAAAAAATACCAATATTTCTAATTTAATTTGAGACTCATACACTTTCAATAACTTGTGACCTTGACCATGACTTGAGCCTAGCACTAAAATAAAGATTGATCAACCTCAACATGCTATATGAGAATTGATTATTGGCCTTATCCATGAATGAAGTGCACAAAGCATTCAACAAAAAATGCCATGACCTTAGAATAAGAAAAGTGAAATTTCAACTTGAAAACAAGGTCCTTTACTATAACCCCACACATGTATCATAAAATACTAAGTTCCAAATATTTTTGGAAGCATGTTATATCATTTATAGAACCTTTCCTTCTAGGGTCATGTTAATATACAAACTTGAGAGCCCAAACAAGAAGTATTTGGTCAACATACAATGATTAAAACCTATCCATGAGCCCAAGCAAGCTAGTGAAAAAAATGCTTCATTATATAGATAGCCACACTCAATTTTTTAAATATCCTTCTTCTAAGTTAGTCATGAGGGATATGGCCATACATGATAATCAATTAAAGTGGCTCCTCCATTATTGAACTTTTTTTTTTATTTTACACCTTTTTTGTTTTTACCCTTTTTATTTTACACTTTCATTATTTTTACACTTTTTTTTTACAACATCATTAGTATGTTTAGATTTTCTTATATATTTTCCAATTTCTTTTATATTTTACTTTATTTTGGTGTGAAATTTTCTTCTTATTTTCTAATAAAGTACTTTGTTTCCAATAGCACATAGTGATGTTGTAGAAGTTTGCTAATGGTGATTTTTACTTAATGTTTTTAATTGCTAATGTCTAGTTTCTATTTTTGAATTTTGATGATCGATAACCAAGATAGAGTTTCTTTTTCATGGAACAAGTAGTGAGTCCACATCATATACCATCCAAAAACTCTATGGTCTTTCTTGTTTTGGAAATATGAGATCCCTTTTTTATTAATAAAACTTTAATAAACTTATGGTATTGGTAGTTTCTAAACTTAGAAAAGATTCAAATGGTTTGAAAAGGATGTGACTTCAAGGGTATTCAGCCCCCTTTGTACCTTTCTACTTAGTTGAGTATAATTGTATTTTCATGGATCTCCTACTATTCTATGTCAACTAATAATAGGAAGTTAATAAGTCTTTTCATGGTGTGGTTTCTATCCAAAAATCCATAAAAACATAAAATTTAAAAAAATGATGGGAATTCAAAGCACACCCCTTAGAAAAAATAATGGGCTACAAGCACTATTTATGAGACTAGAGAGACATGTTACCCATGCCTAAAGGTCCTTGCTAAGTAAGGCCCATTTCAACTTCTTGATTCTCTTTTCTTCTCAAATGAGAAATGATGATTAATCTGTGGAAGAATTATTGTATCTCAAGAAGGTGGTATGGTCTTAAAATGGCAATGCAAAGTCACTAAATGTGGCTTGTTTTGATCTAAACTAAGGATGGACTTTATCAAGTCATTTAACAATAAAATCCACAAGAGACTTCATGTGACCATGATTAGGAACTTCATTCCACCTTCTCTCTCATCCATTAATGTTTTCTATAACTCACCTCACTACCAGTTTCCATGTCTTGTTCAATGTCTTAGTTTGATGTGTTAAAATTATTAGGTATATTATTTTGGATTCTATCTTTAGCTTTTCATAATATTTAATCAACTATGGGATCCATGGACTCCTTATTTGAGGTTATGTAACGATAAAAAAGGAAATTAGCCTACTATGGGAAGGATCGACTTGCATATCTCTTGGTTGGATTAGTTAAGTTCCTTATCCTTAGACGTTTCTACAGTTAAATCTTTCGTGTGCCCCCTCAATTGCATCCAATTGTGCACTTCTTATGGCATTTTCTCTAATAAAATTTCATTCTCTTGGTTATTCTCTAATTTTATGCAGTTATAAATCCTCTTCAAGTATTTCATCATGTTCATAGCTTTTCTGGCTCTCTGTAGATCCCAAATTCATGGTAAAAGTCCTTGTATTTTTCAAAATATTTTAAGTGAAATTTTTTTTCAAATAGCTCTATCAATGGGAGCTCATATATGTAGCACCCCCATTGATGAGACCGCATTGATGCAAGGAAGAAATGTCTATAAATATGCATAAACACTTAAAACTTTTTCACATTTGTTCATAAATGAAGGGGAAGTTTTTGAATTTTCTAAAGCCTAGAACCTTCTAAGATCCATATCTTCCTATCCATTCATCCAATTCCCTCCATTATTCAACCCTATAGATACCAGAGGTAAGCTCTTTTTCATGGGGACCACAAATCTTAGGTTTATGATAGAAAATTTTTCTAACTCCCACAAAGTTTAAACTAAGAAACCAACATTAAAACATCCTTTTCAACAAGCTTTAGTAACATTCTAAGTTAAAAATTAGTAAAATAATAATAAAATAACTAATCTACCATGGTTTAAATTTAGCCTAAGTGTAACTACCCAATAAGCTAAGGTACTAAAATGTTATAAGTTACACATTATATGCTAATATTTAGTTGTGTTGTGATCATAGATGGCACCTAAGATAAGCACATACAGGAATGAGGGCCATCCAAACCAAGGGACAAACAAGCACAAACAAGAACCTATCAAGAATAGTCCCATCAGCAAGCAAAGATCCATGCCACAAGACCTCTTCAGGATGATCCCGAAGTAGAATTTACATTAAAAATTTATGAGAAAGTAGCTATAATCAGTCTCACTGAGATGAGGCATCATAGCCTAGGCCAAATCTTAAGGTCCCCTTAATGAAGGCTTGCCTCAAGCTGATCATGAACAAGGAGGTCCAGAAATCCATGCTTCAAGAGTTGAACCTTAGATCTTTCTTGGAGTTCACACCCCCAAACGTTAAAGCTCAACTAAAAAACTCTACCATGTGGCCCATAATCACTTCAAGTGGAGAGTGGTACATGGGAGAATCATACTTGTTTTGGAGAAATTTGTAAGTCGATTCAATTGTCAAGATCAAGAACATTTCAGTGTCCTACTTAGTGAAATCCATTGCAAAGGTTCTTGGGTTACTAGAAACTAGGGCTAACCTTGTTGAAATCCTAATCTAAGTAGATCTTAGCATCAAGAAAGAATGGACATAGTGGTGTTATGGAGTTGATCATAAGAATTTTGGTGTACTTACCATAGCCGAGCATGCATACTATATGATTGTGGCCTTCCACCCAATCCAACAATGAGGCTAAGCAAGATCACAACTTTCTCTGCCCATACATGTGACACTCTAAATGGTAGTTTCCAAGTTAACCTTCCATAACTGATTTATCTTGAGATAGAGAAGTAGTTTAAAGAAAATGAACATAGAAGGAAGGCACTTCTCTTTCCATGTCTCATTCGAAAATTGTGCAAGATGGAAGGAATAACATACTATACAAATGATGTTGTCCAACATGCTCCATCTACTTCCTAGGTAGAGATGATGAAGGAAAAAGTACCTACCAAAGTCATCTAAGAAGAGGAGTAACAACCACCACCTCCATCCTTACTCATGAAACAACATTAGAGTCCCATGCTACTCTTTAGCACATGCACAAGATTTGAGAGAAGCTCTTGCATGAGTAGGAGCAACGAGTAGGAAAGAGTGATGGTGATCCATCCATGTATCACCTAGCAATGAGCCACCTCAACTAAGTGGTTCAAATCATAAGCTAGATGGAAGAAGGTGGGCCAATTTTCTTAGTCCTAATAATGTAGTTACCCACAAGATGAAATCCTAGCACCTAAGAGGTAACAATGTCCCTCTCTCAAAAGTAGTAATTCCTAGAAATCTCTAAGAATGTTACTATTTTTTAATACATTTGGAGGAGGATGAGGGGACAACTATCTTGGTCATGCAGCACCATGGGTAGGATATGATGGTAGAGATAGTTGTTGATAGAGTTTTTGAAGCATTAAATAGACCTATGGCATCTATATTATATGTTTCTACACTCAAAGATGGACAAATGTTTGGAGGAACCCTTAGCAGTAGATTGAGTGTAGCCCAACATGAGGAGTTTTTGGACTAATTAGTAGGAACTAGGCAACTAATTCTAGAAGTCTTTGACCTTCTAGATATAATCACTAAAACCCAATTGAAGTTGCTTGAAGCTAAGAAGAAATGCATCATATGAGAGGGCTAACTTAAAATATCCTAAGCTGAAAACCAATGCTTGGCTATAAAGGTTGCTAAATTAAGAGCCTACCTCGTTGATCCTACATTTCTCAACCCTACACTGACACATGATGAAGCCTTCATAAAACTTGAAGATAAGCTTAAAGGGTTGAGAATAAAAAGAAGATGGTCATCTTTGACTAGTCCATGGCCAATGCCAAAATGTACACCATTTAGAAGGACTTGGTTTAGGCACATCACAAGAATGTAATTCTAACCACAAAAAATCATCATTTGCAGAATGTTGATGTGTAGAAGTAGTAGATGTAATATTTTATCCATCAATAGGAGGAGAAACTAGCCAAAGTAAACAATGAATTGAGGATATTGGAAGCAAAAAAATAGAAATCTCTCCATGGAGGAAGTCTAAGCCCTTCATCAAAAATCTATGATAGACATAGCCACTTGAAAAAATGACACTCTTAAATTAGAGAGAGTTAAGAGCCATTAGAGAGATCAAGTTATTCTATAGAAATAAATTATGAAAAGCACCTTCAAATTACAAAGGTAAAAATCAATGAATCCCTCTAGCAGCTTAAGGAAGGAGGCAATGTTTGCTAGCCTATCTTGGATGAACTCAATGACTACAATAAAGTAGAGATTCACATGAAAGAGATACAAATCTAGGATGTGATAGAGTACATGAAGCTTGCCAATCACCATTATGCAAATTTGGCAATGCTGGTTGCTAGAAGATTGTGGTCAAAATTTGAGAAATAAGTGGCCAACTCATACTTACTGTAGAAGGCAGAGTTAAAGCATAAAAAAGACAACAAGCAAAAGCTTCAGATTGTTAATGCCAAACTCAAGTTCTCAAAGTGAAGTTTATTGATCAATGATCAATTACTAAGAACCTAGCCAAGTAGATGAATGATTACTAGGAGGTACATAATGCACTTAGAGCATTTGACATCAAACATAAATAGTTCACTGCTTAGTTTGTCAATGTTAAGGAGCTATTCCCTATAATACCCTATCTATGGGATATTCCCATTCCAACCCACATTGGAGATGCAACATGGACTATGAATGATCCCTAGAGTAAGTAGAAGAAGATGAAGGCATTATTGAATGCCTTTCATCTTCCACCAGAAGTTATAACTGCCATAAGACAATCATAACCACCTCAACCATCGCATGCACCCAAAGTAGGAGAAGGCCCTTTGAAGGTCCAAGAGCCTCTACTACCTAGGACCATTTGATCTTCTTTACCATCTTCACACTATCAGAGAATTATACTTGTTAGATTTATCTTGGTGTTCAATTTTGTTGTCCTAAATACCAAAAATTTGTAATCATTGTATAATCATACATTTTGGAACTTAGTTTTTTTCATATTATTTGTGTGTTAATAATCCCATACCTTTCCAAATTTTGTAAAGAATGTGAGGATGAGTTTTCATTCAGTCATGAGGGTATGATTCGTTGCATGCCTTGGCTACATCAATAGGATGCCATCAATGCAACCTCATCAACGTGATCACGTTCATGTAGGGTTTGACCCATTAACATGTACCCATCAATGGGGCATCCTATTTTTTCCTATAAATGTGTTCCTTCCACCACATTTATGGCATCAGGTTTCATAGTTGTAACGAAGCTCTTAAGTTTTCTCATTTGAAAGTTAGAATATTTTCTAAGTGCCTATAGTAGAAGTCAAAGAGTGTATCGATCTTTATTTGAGCATTGTTGTACCTAAGCACTTCAATGTATGTGGTAATAAAGATGATCTTTTTGATCAAACCTTGTAGCACTTAGACTAGATTAATTATTTCTTTAAACACTTAATAATTTAAGTAATAGAGTAATTAATTAAGATAAATTAAATAGTAAACATAAGTGTGACAACTTCAAGCATACATGTAATGCTAGGTAATCCCAATAACACTTAATGTTTGGTAACCCAGTAGCATTATACATGTTCAAGATGTGTATGGCAACTAGGAATAGATGCTTATGTTACGATCAGTTAAGTGTTAACTAGTTGTTAGACTACTTTAGTGATTAAATTCCTTTATTCATTATTCTTTATCCTTATGTGACTTAGAACATAAAAAGATAAAAATGATAAAAATCATATGCATTAGTTATAATTAACTATATCCTTGTATTCACAAGTGTAACTAGGAAGATAATGATTGCAAAAGTTGATTCACCTCCTAGACCAGTGTATGTAGAAACCTAAAAGTCCTTCAAATTCAACCAAATCATATGTAAACATTTGTGATTTATATGGTTAGGCATAAGGTCTACTCATTTCTCATCACTCATGCATCTCTTTTCCTAACCAATGGATATCTATTATATTCTTCAACTAATTCTCTCTTTTTTGAGCTCTCCTTCTTCGTTCACCACTTGGTTAGTTAGTCTCTAGATTTGATGGGCAGTCATCATAGATAATCTACCTTGGGCATACACCCCAAGGATCTCTCTAGTTTTTTTTTTAACCCATCTACAATGTGCATTAGTTGTTCCTATTGTGAGAATCCATGGCTCTAACTTCTATGTAGTAGTGAATAGTACCTACCCATTACCACATCAAGGGTTTCATGAGTCCCTTACTTCCATCCTTGGATTTTTTTTCTTAAGATAGATACCTATCAGTAAGTTTGACACTTTTCATTGAACATCTCTAGCATGGTACTACATCTTCTGATCGATTTAGGTTTTAGTGATCTATACTAGCTCTTTGCATCTTTCACATGTGTTCATGGGAACAAATTCAACTTTTGCCAATCACTTTTGATATTTTATAGGATGTAGGCATTGTGGAAAGCTTGGATGTGGTGTTGTGGATTAGCATTATAACTACCTTTAAATCTTGGCATATTATTCATATCAAGCCATTTGATATAGTTATTCCTCATGTCCCTAGTTGGAATGTAAACAACTTCCTAGATGTTAATTATGCTATAAGCTACCATTAGGGGTTCATCATCATGATTAGATTTGTATGCTCTATTGTATTGGTACCCCCTTCTATGCTTATCTTTTTCATGATCCTCTGTTCAATCCCTATGTCTTCTTCATTCATATTATTCATCTTCCTCATATGAATATTTTGGATGATAGTCATAATGATCATGAGTCCTTCTCTCATTCCAATCATGGTATCGATGCCTTGGCCTCCTTCTATCAGAGTTCATTGACAATTGTGAGGATGAGGATGAGGCAATAGAATAATGATATCTACTTATCCTCCTTTCATGACTCTGGTATTCTTCTCTATAGGAGCTGGCAGAAACTCTTGACCTTGAGTCCTACATATACTTTAAGTTAGTAGCCTCCCTCTTAGGTGTCTCTACTAGGATGAAATGTAGTTCAACTTTGATAGGTTTCTCAAGTCTAATGATAGGTGTTTTTGAATTCTCTTCATGATTCTAGTGGAGTTGTTCTATAATAAATGCATCAACATCGAGTTCCTCCAAGATAATGGAAGTGTTAACCTACTTCCCTTTTTTATGCACATGTTTGATTTCCTTGGTATCATCTCTCCTCTTCTACTCCTTTGTGTGTTCATAGCGCCTTGTCATGTGCTTGGCCACAAGGTACCCTTCCTAGGTTTGGTTCAAATTCATTTCCGTTAATGCATCTTGGATCATATGAAGTGCTACATGATCTAGAGGCAAGACAATGTTTCCTTATATTTCTCTCCATCTCATTTGACTATCTTGATGAAAGATGAAATTAAAATCTAGATGATAAGGATCAATGTGAGCATATATGATTCTTATTTACATTGACATCTCCCATTCTTCTTCTTTAATGATTCTATTATTACCTCTCTTTGTCTCCTTGGAAAATGATGAAGTATTCTTGTTTGAAGCCATATTTTGGTTTAATACATTTGTTTATGTGTGCTTATTTTAGAGTTATGAGTTTTAACTTTGAATTATGATACAATGAACTTTGTGGAATCAATCACTCAGCATACATTGACCTGTCCCTAATAATGACTCTAATGATGAGTAGTGGAGCAATCCAACATCCATCCATACAAGTCATAAGCATCTCATGCATAACAAAATCATAATCCATGGATGAGGTAATTTGATTATGCTAGTAATTGGTTTAAGTTTCTGACCACTATCTTCCCACATGAAGCTAGTGAAGTCTACATGTATGGTTTAGCTCATAGTGAGGTATATGATATCATGATCTTGATAGGCCATTACTCCTAAAAAATATAGTAAAGTAAAAATAGTTTCTAATTCTAAGGAAAATAGTAAATGAATCAATTCTATCCTATGATGATGGATATCTAGCCCTAATTCTCTGTACATACCTTGGACTCATGTAGTCATCATTAGAATTGCCAAGTGTACGACTACAAGGCATACCAAGCGATAACACTACTGGGTTACTAGATAACTACACTTAGTGCTTGAAATAAGTCATATCCATACCACTTAGTTTTAACATGTAAAATAAATTGCTAGTAAAGTAAATGATTAACTAAGGAAAACAAGAATAATTAGTCTAAGTAAATAGAAAGAAAACTAAGTAGATGCTACAAGGATGATAACCAATCTCAATCTTTATTACTAGTCATGAAATGTATCCAAGTACACTTCACTTAAATAAAGATTCTATACAATCACTTAACACCACACTGTGGGCCTACACTACTAATTACTTAGAACTAAAATCATGAAAATAAACTACAAGAGTTACACTACTAAGGAATGAAATCTATTGCGAATCTATGTGTCTAATTGTTGTATTTATAGACTAACATGCATCCCACGATATCACATATACAATGATGTAGCTAGTGCTACAATATCATATATTTAATATTTTAGTCCTTCAAAATTTGACTTCATCACTAATATTTGAACCACATTAAGAAATTTTTGTTCAAGTTCTTTCACTAAACTCTTTGTTCTTTTCTCACATTCTTCTTTAATTATTATAGTATTTCTATTATTTTTCTTGTTAGTGGAAGATTTGAACAACATTAGCAATTTTTTCATGTTCTTTCACCAAAATCTTTGATTTTTTCCTTATTCTTCCTTGGTAGGATGGCAAGGTGCTAGGACATCTTGGAATGAAAAATCATTTTTCAAAATATTTGCTCTCAAGATATATAATTAAATTCAAATTTTATAACTAACCATTTCTTACAAAAATCTAACCATAATATGAAGTTATTGATGTATAAATTTTGTACACATCAACACATAAGAAAAACTCATTTAGGGGGACTATCATCTAGGGTGCCTTCCATATGGATATGGAAACCTAGGAATAGTCTCAGCTGGAGAGAGCTATGTAATGTTCCAAAAAAGTAAATTAAACTAGAAAATTGAAAAAATTTAAATCAAAGGTGAAACACCACAAAAATTTTGGCTAACACTTGAAGACAGAAATTAAGCTAAGTCATGTTGGTCCTCAGCATGACCAAGCTTGAAAGCCTCAAAATAGCATCAAACGAAGTCAAAGCAAGCAAGTGAAAGTTCCCTGGGACCCACAAAAGACTACGAGGACATCTGGCATCAAANATCTATTGTTTGCAAGTCCCATCATCTATTGGCTGAGATTACTACCATCGACTACCACCTACTGACTATTGGCCACCCACTACTCAATCCATTTCCTAGTGGAAAAGGGGGAGACCACTCACTACTATTGACATGTCTTTCACACACTACCGTAACCACTGCCATTCATGGACATTTACCATGTGCAATGTGTCATTTGTAGCTACCATATTTTTAGTGCACCTACCACATGAAGTGTGCCATTTAGAGCTATCACTGTTTGAAAGGGAAAGACATAGAGAGGGGTCCTGAGAAGCCTATCTACTCATGTCTACTAGCTAGAGAGGGGAGGGAGTTCAATTCCTAGTTGTTTCCTACTCCTGTTGATGTCTCTTGCTAATGTTTCCTATGATACTAGGAGAAAAGAAGGCCTAGAGATCTCTATGCTACTCACCGTCATCCTATGTTTCTTGTCACTAGAGAGCGAGAGAAAGAGAGTTCTTGATCTACCTCCCTCATTCTCCCTTTGCAACTAACCCTTCCATTTCTTTTATAATAGATCCCAGCTAGTGCCATTGAATGTCCATGTTCAACACCATCGATTACATCGTAGTTTGCTACTATTGCACATTCATCATTCCTACAATGTCAGTTACCTATGTAATGTCTACGACTAGGTTGTTAGCCACTACCACACATCAGTTACTACAATGTAATGTTCACCACATTTTCCACCTTCACCACATCATCCATGTTACTACTACACTACCTATGACTATACTTCTTCTACTCTGGGGCTCCTACTGATGGCAATGCACCCAAGCTTACCAATTATGTTCTCAATTATCTTCTATTCATGGTGTCCAAGCCTGGTGAGTCAATGTAGTAGGTTCTTAATAGTTAGAAATAGTATGATCTTTCTAAGGCCACTACTAAGGTTTTTTAGGCTTGAAATCTAGTTTGGAGAATAGGTCCAAGTTGTATAATAGTTTCGAATTATCACACTTGTTTCTAATGAATAATTACTAGGAATTATGGGTATCTATTGGATCAACAAGGTAACGAGGTAAAACTTATATACACTAAAGAGGAGCTATAGGATGTATTATTTAAATTGTTTACTAAAAATGCATCAGGCATAGTTAGTTAGTGGTCTACTATCCATTTTGGAGCTTTGATTGCTTCACACCTCTTTTTTGATATTTGGAAGGTTTGTAGTAGTTTATAAAGCTACCTCTTGTGTTTTACAATTCTTTTAAGCATTCTATTGATTCAATCACTAAATTTCCTGCAAGGTCAAATCTACTTTAGCAATCATGCTTGATCATGCCCATTCCTATATTATATAGTATCTAACAAAACCAATGCTTTATATAACAATTTTCATAGTACAATATGCTTTGGTTCTATATTAGGGACCTTTGTGAGAATGGAGGATCTCTAAGGTCATGTAATGCTTTTTTATTTACTTTGCTTTTTGTGAATTTTTTTAATCCAACTACCATAGGAGAGCCATCAATTATTACTAGTGATGAGTTATATATACTTCTTAGACTTGACTTGTAGTGTGTATTCTACCCATTTCCTAGTGATTAGATTAATAAGTCATGGCCCTGTGCCTAGCATGGGTAATGTTGGCATCAACACTTAGCCCCCAAACTAGAAATTGCATGCAAGTACAAGGAGCAACAAAATCATAGAAATTTCAAAAAGGAGATACAAAAGATAGATGATCAAAAAGATCACAAAACAAAAAAATTGAAATTTGAAAGTGAACTACACTAATCTAAACATGATTAGAAATCAGTGTATAACCAAGAGAAAACTAAACATGGGCCATCCTTACCACACCATCTTATTTAATCAAGCTCAAAACATATACTCCTTTAACTACATACATACATACATATATATGTGTATATATATATATGTATGTATGCATATAATTAAATTATATAATTAAGATTACATTCCCAATATTCTCACAAGGTAAAAGTAAAAAATATGTAGACTACTTTGAGCACAAGACTTATGCCAAGATTAATGAAGGGGACAAGCTTTTCTTAGATCATTGCTAGCCACAACTTTCAAATTTTTCCTTGGGACTCTTTTTTTTTTTGATATTTAAGAAGAAAATGGGTGAAAAAGGATTATTGGCTATTCTCTTTGTTTTTCTTTTTTTTTCTTCTTTTTTTCTGAATTTTGGGAAAAGTGAAATGGAGGCTAGGGTGAGGATTACTACCAAACCCCATCACACTCAAGAACTTATTACACTACCAATGAACATGGTCCACATTCTGTTTCTTTTGGCTTTTTTTTAAAGAAATTTTGCTCATGGTGTACTTCATTCTTAAGGAAGAAATTCCAACACCAGTCTAGCTAGTTAGCTGCACTGCCAAAGAACATGATCCTTTTGGAACTTTTCCCATGGTGTAGTTCAACCCTCGTGCATGTACCTTTTAATTATTCCATCATATCAAGTCTCCTAATTGGCTAAGGGTTCTCAAGAAAAGATGAACACACTTCACCCTATTGCTCACAGGATAGCCATAGATCATCACACTTGAGGGCTAAGGCTTAGGAGAGGAAAAATAGAATTTTTGAAGGTCACCTAGTGATTGGAACTAACCATTCTCCAAATTCACATATTCTACACTCACATGATCATAATGATTACATGATAAGTTAACATAAATCCTATCCTCCATAATCCAACATAGCTAATAAAACTAAAACCTTGAAATAGACTGGGAAGAATCATAGCATTATTGAAATATATATCATATAAAGGAGATTTTATATAATGGTAATGAGATATGTCATATAAAGCATTATACTTGCATTATTTTTAAATGGTTTTGTGATGACCCAATGCCTAGTAACTCAAATGATCATAATGATTACTAAAATCATGTTGAAAAGCATAAATCAAACCAAAGCCATTATAATAAGAAAGAAATGATTGAAATGTAAATAAAATATGCAAATTCAACTACATACAAATGAAATGCATGGTGAAGGGGAAGATAACATGTAGCTAAGGATCTACTAGGTGTCCATGTGGGGCATCTAAGTAGAAATGTTTTAGATGAAATGCATTAAAATTCCTATGTAACTTATATCCTTACAAGTCAACAATTTTGTAAATATTGGGACCAATGATGTCTATAACTTTGAATGGACCTAACCACATAGGAGAAAACTTAATTTCAAGATCTATTTCACTAGATGCTCTATCTCTTTATAAGATTAGATCTCCTATTTTAAAGACTTTGCCTGCTTGTTTCTTGTCAAACCATCTTTTAACAATTTTTTGATGATTAAGATTATGAAAATTAAGACATATTTACAATTTTCTTGTTCATTTTCTATTAGGCAATAAATTTGATGTCCAACTTGAATGTTTCATAAGATGAATAGATTTAGATTCCAAAAGTTTATCAAGTTCTTCTTTCATCTAAGTTTTAATCTTAGGTCTAAAAGGTCTAAGTTCTTCTTTAGGAATATGTTCAATTCATATGTCATCAAAATTTGGCAACCTTCTAATGTCTTAATGGTTGGGATCTCATTTATATCTTTGTTTTTCCCTAAATGTGGTGGGTCACACAAAAGGAGTTTTTTTTTAATTAGGCTGATGACAAGGTAAGGTATCTTCATAGATTTCTTCACATTTACTAGAATAAAGAGTATTTATTTCTAAAATTTCACTCTCATGGTTATTTATAACATCTTTTCCAAGCCCAACTTCAATAACTCCAATATAAAGATTAGTATTTTGATTTTTCATTTTTTACCACTTGTTTATAAAAAGGCTCTCTTGCTATGACCATATATTCAGATTTTCCTTTAATATGCATTAATAATTCTGAGAATTCTAACCTAAAGAAGCCCCCAAACTTGGCTCCAAAAGTCCTATATAAGAGCACACCATAAGTGATAGGCATATCAACCACTAAATATCCAGATAACATGTAACAGCATGGAATTTTTTAAGTTATGCTTTTGCTTCCTTTAATGATACTACTATAGGTGCATTAGATCCATCAAGTTGTATCACACTTTTTTCTTGTGGTAGCATTTATGCTCTTAATGTTTTACATACCTCAAGTGGCATGACACTAACAGTTTCTCTAGAATATATTAAATAATGGTGAACATTATTTCCCAAAATAATCAAAGCAATTAGGAAAGGAGGTTACTCTTTCTTGGTTGACATGAAATTGCTTGCATTTTGTATTAATAACACATTACAACTCTCTATAAAATGAACTTTCATTTCGATTGTTGGAGATTTTTCTTTATTGGTTTCAGATGTATGAACTATCTTTTGAATCACATCTTTCATTTCACTAAAATGTAGAAGATCATACATTGAAATGTTGGCTTTAACGTTTTTCAAATCCTTGACTAGATCATAAGTCTTATGTTCATCTTTAGCATCATATTGAGGTGGTGCTCTTCTAAGTATAGAAGGGGGGTTTGGTTGTTGTGGGCTGATTGCTTAGGATGGTTCAATCTAATTATTTATGTTATTTTGACTAGGAGCTCTTCTATTTGGAGGAGTGTAAGGAACATTCCTAGTTTGTTGTTGTGTGTTATTCGTAATCTCACTAAGTCTATGGTAACGAGTGTTATGTGGGTTTGGATCACTTACCATAACTTATTCTAATGAGGGAACTTCTTCATTCTCCATTTCATGAGGTATGGTAAGGACCATAATAGGGCCTTTTCCACTTTGTTGATTTTGGACATTGTCACCATATAATGCTAAAAATTAAGGACAAGTTTTTTCAGAATGTTTCCTAATGTTATGGGGACAAAAATAATCATCCTTGATTGATGTACTTGGTCTTTCAAATTGTATAAGAACCTCCTTATTTTTTTTTGCTTTAATTCAACTACTTCATCAGAAAGTTTTTGAAGTGAAGTCAATATTTGAATCATCTAATTTTGAGTTTGAATTATAGGTTTAACAAGATTAGATATCCCATTAGGGTTTCTGATGGATTTGATTAAGGCTTTCAATTGGTCATCATTCAACCAATATTAGATGGTAGAAATGAAGAATACACTAAACTTTGAAAATAATTCTTTAAAGGTTAAGTCAGTTGAAGGAGAGGAGGAGTTTGAAACATAGTATTGGTCATTAGAAAAGTTGTAAAGGTAGAGGGCTATATTGCATAGGGTTGCTAACACTCATCATTCCAAATTGGGTTTGAATGCTATTCATGAGGATAATTGTTCTAATTCAATGACTTTAGCCATCGCTCCTTGTATTTCTGTTATGTTGGGATTAGATTTAATGGCATAGTCAAAGAATGGATCAATAGTGGACAAGTAAAAATTGAAGATGCCACCCAATTATGAATGCATCTCACTTGCACATAAGCAAGTTGATGGAGGAATCTTAAGTTGTAATCCTGGATATTTTCCCCTTGTAGTTTTCTTAAGCTTGTGAAGCTATTTCATGCTAAGGCCAAGCTAGTGAACTTGTCAAATTAAAGTAGGAACTTATTCTTAAACTCTTTCCATTAGTTGATAGAGGCATTAGGGAGCATTAGAAACCATTGGGTGGCTTTACCCCTCCAAGTTGTCACAAATACCCTACATGCTATATCATTTTGGACAATGTTATGAATTCCTAGTAAAGTTTCAAAACATTATATATGTTCGTGGGCATCACTAGTAGGGGTTGTGGGATTGAAGAACAAATTTATGTTTCGAAATGACTTTAGAATATCATGATAGGTGGTGAAGTTAAAAGGGTTGCTTACTAAGAAAGCTGAAGGTTGATTGCTTGTCATCCTAGTTCAAGTTTTTCTAGTGATAGAACTCGAAAATCACAAGGCTTGTTATTTTCTTAAAGTAAAGCGATGGACAGTTGGTCAGTTATGGGTAGGGGTAAATGATTCTTGTTGGGAGGGTTCACTCATAAAATGAAAATTACTAAGTATAAATGCTAAAATAAAACTATAAAATTAAGTAAAAAGAAACAAATATTGAAATAATATCGTTTATTTTTTTTATAGAGAACTAAAATTTGCTATATATAAAATTAAAAAAATAAATGTAAGAAATTTCAATATATATAAAATTTAAAAGGAAAAATGTGAAATACAAAATTTTACAAAAGTAAATTTAAAACTGAATAATTAATGAAAACCACCTTAACAAAAGTTAGGACTAAGGTGAGTACTACCAAAATTAGAACTAGGAAAAGAAGGTTTAGGATTCCAGTAATGAAAATGATAATATTTAGGAAATAGGAAATATCAATTTTCAAAATAAATGTAGAAAATAAAGGGTTTGAAGATAGGGGCTTTTAATAGGGAGAACAAGAAAATAAAATTTAGGGAAAAAGTAGTTTTGAAATAGGAACAAATCAAGATCAAGAACAAGAAAAATGACAAGAAAAACTAATATTTTAGAAAATGGAAAAGAAAGGCTAAAAATGGCCCTACTAATACTAAAAAGGTGTTGATGCATAAATTTTGGGCACATCAACACCTAGAAAACTAAACTTGTTTAGGGAGACTATTGCCTAGGGTGCCTTAGTATGGGTACAAAAACCCAAGAATAGTCTCAACTAGAATGGACTATGTGATGATCCAAAAAAGTAAGTTAAACTAAAAAATTGGAAACCAATGATTACCTATGTTCATCATTACTGCAATGTCGATTACCTATGTAACATCCACCACCACCTTGTTGACCACTGCGACATGTTTATTATTGCAATGTCACATGTGCCACATTCGCCACCTTCACAATGTCATCCATGTCACTGTTGCACTACTTGCGGTTGTACTACTTCTACTTTAGGACTCCTACTAATGGTAGCATGCCCAAGCTTACTAGTTATGTTCTTAATTATCTTTTGTTCATGGTGCCTGAGTATGGTGAGCTAATGCAATATGTTCTTAATAGTCAGAAATAGTATGATCTTTTTGAGGCCACTACTAAGGTTTTTGGGGCCTTGGAATCCAGTTTGGAGAACAGGGCCAAGTGGTATAATAGTTCCAGATTAGCACACTTTTTTCTAATGAATAATTACTAGGAATTATGCATATCTATTGGATCAGTAAGCTAATGAGGCAAAACTTATAAGATACACTCCAAAGGAGCTGGAGGATGTAGCATTTAAATTGTTTACTAAAAATGCATAAAGTGTGGCTGGTTTGTGGTCTGCTATCCATTTTGGAGCTTTGATTGCTTCATGCATATTTCTTTGTCTTTGGAAGGTTTGTAGCAATTTATGAGCTACCTCCTGTGTTTTACAATTCTTTTAAGCATTCTATTAATTCAAGCACTAAATTTCCAATAGGGTCAGATCTACTTTGACAATCATGCTTGATCATGTTTGTTCCTATATTATATAGTATCTAACAAAACCAATGCTTTATATACCAATTTTCATGGATAGGACACTTTGTTTCTGTATTAGGGACCTTTGTGAGAATGGAAGATTTCTAAGGTCATGCAATTTTTTATTTTTATTTACTTTTTTTTCTATGGATTTTATTGATCCAACTACCATAGGAGAGCCATCAATTCTTACTAGTGATGTGTTATATATCCTCCTTAGACTTGATTTGCAATGTGTATTCTACCCATATCCTAGTGATTAGATCAATAAGTCATGCTCACATGCTTGGCATGGGCAATGTTAGTATCAATAGGAGCTTCTGAAACAAAAGTCTTTCTACTAAACTAGCACCTTATTGTCTACTTCTTTCTTACTTATGAAAGTTATCTTCTACTAATAACTTCTTGCCAAATATTTTATACATCTTTTAATAAAGAAGGTTTTAATACATAATCACATCACAAGCATCATTACTTTCATCATAATGCTTTTATCTCCACTAAAACTAATCAAAACAAATAGGATAAATAATATATAACTAAAAACCTATAACTTAACAAATCAAAATATGTAAAGGCAAAAGACTTATTAGTAGTATAGCTATCTCTATAGTAACATATTGCAAAACTTTGAAGCCATCTACTACAAGCATTTACATATTTGGTGGTTATTAGATAAACACATTTTTCCTTTCTTTAATAAATTCAAAGCTTGACTTTCATTTTGGCATGTTTGTTACTATACACTCCATGAACAAATAAAAATCTAAATATAAAAAAAAAAACCACTATAGAGAAAAACTATTTTGTTTAATCTCAAAAATATATGACTAAATTTCCAAAATTAAACAAATCAACAAGCCTTGAAATCACATATCCTTTTATTCACAACTTAGTAATAATTTCTTGAAGGCAATAATATTGAGTTTATCATCATCATTAAAGAGGACATGTAGAGGAGTAGAAAAAAATAATTCATGCAACAACTTTACTTGAATTCTACAATATCATCATTTAAATATGGTATTCATAGCTTAAGAGTATGTTATGTAATAAAGCCAAGTAAATAATGATTGTAACGTAAACTAATAAATATTTATTTTCCTTTACTCATAAGGAAAAAAGAGAAATTTTATTCATTTTTTCATAGATGTATACTATATCATTTAACATGATACATGATAGAAAAAGTTAACAATAAATCTCATATATTACTACAATATACTATCATAACATTAATACTAAGCATGAAAATCTATAGTAAAATCCATCTTGTATGGCATTTTAAAAAGGTATCTCCTTTAACCTTTGTTATAATAAAATGAATCACTGATTTCATGGCTGATGATGTGAACATTACCCATTCTATGCATAGGGCCATGATTAATTAGTTTAGTCACCATAACACAATTTCACGATTTAAAGCCATTACTCAAAATTAATTACATGATACATAGGTATGCTTTCGAGGTATCATACAACTTTTATAAGAATGTTATTATTATCCACCTATATTAGTTAATTAGGAATCGAAATCTTCCCATCCTAAGCATTTTACAACACAACTAAGTCATGAATTTTGCAAAATGTACTGTTCTCCTCACAGCAGTCAAGCTGATGTTAAGGTTGGAATTTGGAACATAAATGATTGATTAACTCGGCTGCGATTAGGTGGCTGCAAGAAACAAACATGTAAACTCTGTTTTTTTTTTCTTTACAATTTGCTGATTCATGATTGTACCGTGTTGCTGGTACAATACTTTCAGTCAATATTCACGCTTTAAATTCTCGTTTTTCTCTACCATGAGATTTCACGTTGGTTTTACGTTAATTTCTTCGCCCAACACGACTGTAAAATTGTCTGCACCACACAGATTTTCTGCTGCTTGGTCGTTGGTATGCTGTGCTCGTTATGATTGTTCATTATCCCAGTATATGAAGTTCCTAATCCAACGGAGGAATCAGTCGGTGCAGTCAAACCCGAAACAAAGGTAGTGATACAAGCTGTCAAAAATAAATAAATAAATAAATCAAGTTCTCAAGCGGCAGTACCCTACATTCGATTTCCTAGAGAACGCTATACTAAATGTCAACATAGAAACATGTCAGTGAGAGTTATTGAAAGTCACAAAATTAGCAGTTTCAACATCTTGGCAACCGTAGTAACGTCTGAAAAGCTTAAATTTAGAAACCTAAAGAAAAAACACAGATGTTTCAGCGTGAGCAGCCGACGTTACGACCCTATGGTGTGGGTGGCAGAGCGTGGCTTGATGTGGTTTCATTCCGGGTCGTGGTTTTATCGGTGGTGCTGCGACTGGTAAATCTTTCTGGTAGACAGTAGGCCGCCGGGGGCTGCTGTTGCAGGACCAGCCGGTCCAGTACTGGACCTGTGCGGTCCTCTCTAATAATTTATTTTGTTTTGTTTTTAGATTTTCAAGCTTCTTTTAGCTAATGGGGATATTTGTTACTCATATTTTCATTCTGGTAGGGATGTTGAACTATGAAGATGCTATCTCCAACCAAGTTTTTGAATTTTTTTAATCTTATTTTAAAAATCAATAATAATAATAATAACAAAACTGTAATATTCTCTATTTTGTTTCAACCTTTTCTTTATCAGTTATTCCAAGAGGTATGATCTCTTGTCTTTGTTAAGTATTGGTTCATATGCAATCAAGAAATACCATTTTAAATTTAAAGCCTTTGTTTGTATTTGAAGTTTATGTTAATTTCTCTCTTGTTTTAAACTTTCATTTTCTGAAATGGATAGCTATTTTATTTAAATTTCTTTCTCAATTTGGACAGATTTCATTTAAACTTCCGATCAAAGTTATTTAAAATTATCAGCATTATTGAATGTGATAATGCTTACCTTTTAAAA
>MNCI01005895.1:80399-177736 GCA_015680685.1 Gnetum montanum
TCTTTTGAAAATGTGTGGTACATCTACGTTTCCAAATATTATATAAGATGATGGGCCTAAGGATCTTCCATAGGAAATGAGAGTTTTTAGACTTGATAGGTAAGAAACCAAACATTACCGCCTCTTGTGTAAGAGTGCATGAGGGAAAAACCTTAGAGGCCCATTCCCATGCATGCTGAGCAAATGGGCAAAGCCAAAAAACATGGACAAAGGTTTCAGGGTCATTACATAAAGGGCACTTAGGGGAGTGAATCCCAAGGTATGCTAAATGTTTCCGATTGGGAGACTTTGATGAAGAAAACACCAAAGGAATTGTTGAATTTTAGGAAGAGTCGAGAGATGCCAAATTTGGTTGAAAAGAGAGATCCAAAAATCCTCAGTTTCTTGTTTAGTCCAGGATCGATTACAGCGTAGAATGACTTCGGAAGAATCGTGTAACAATTGGAAGGGAACATGTGGCCTATAAGGAAAATTTTTTGACCCATTAGACCAATAGAGGCCATGAAATAGACCTTGGATAGCACCATCAAGGCGTAAAGATTGATGAAGAAATGTATGTATCTGGTGGAAGCAAAGCCTCATTGCTTTCGAAGCGCCATATAGGTTTTCGAAGGCTTCCCAAGAAATCCATTGATTAGCAAGGCAAAGACAATTGAGGGAAATCACTCCCTTCCGGTACCAAATAATGGCTAATCTTGCATTAGTAATGGCAAGAGGGGCAGGGGTCAAGGGTAACCACCAAGGGCAAAGCATGGGAAGGAGAGTAGGGTTAAGATGGACAAAATAATACTTTTGTATTCATAATACAAATTACGAAAAACCGACTTTTTTATGGTACGCGTAGCCTACGTAACAAACAAACAAAATCAAACCATAAACAATGTTTTTAGCGGTTATACTTTTGTGTATCTTCCAGAGGCTAGCATTTTATATTAGTGCCTTCCCTGACCCAACAATGCGGTCATTTTGCAGGTTCCAACATCAGAGTCAAATAGTTGCCAAACACACCAATACTTTAACTTTAGCTCTTCTAGCGAGGAGTGAATGTGGAAGAAAGTGTTCCATGTGAATCGGATTGGGAAGAAGATGAAGTGTGACTGACATTTATAAGACCAGGCTGCATTTCTTGACCTTGAAGAAGAGACATAGGATTTGAATACTGTGCTTTGCCAACCAACATTGCCACAACCTCCACCATTGATGGTCTCTGTGGAGCTGCAGCCTGCGTGCACAGCAGAGCTATCTTTATCACTCTCACCAGTTCTTCCTCTTTATAGTTCTTCTCCATCGCCTCATCTACCAAGTCCAGCAACTCGGCAGCTTGGTACAGCTTCCATGCCTGCAGAAAAATAAATATTCACGTCTCATGAGTCATGTGAATATGCTGATCTAACATATGTAGATATCTAAGATGTAAAAAGTTATAATTTCAGTTTGATACATTGATCTTTTTAAAACAGTTAATAAATGAATCAGGTTTGTTTGGGTAAATTTCAGTGAGCTGTCTGTCTATGTAAGAACTAAGAAGTTTACCCATTCCAGAAGATATTGCATGTGTGGAGGCTGCTTGGTATCAATGCTCTTCCTGCCGCTTATGATTTCAAGAATCACAACTCCATAGCTGAACACATCTGCTTTTTCTGTCAGCTGTCCGTGGAAAGCATATTCAGGAGCTGTGTATCCCCTGCTTGGTTTTCGTTATCACATATGAAAAAGCTCGTATTCGTTATTGCTAAAATAATATCCGGATTCACTTAAGGCAGGGCTAAAAACGGTGTTTATGAACATTGTACTACATGGCTCTCAAAGACAAGGGTATATCAAAGTAGTATACGTGAACATGATTATCGATGTGGTAATTAAAATAATAGTTGGTGTCAAACTACACTAACGGGTGCAGATGGCAAGGAAGAAACAAAGAAATATAATAACAATAGTAAGGATTCAGAAGGGTGGCTGAATCAAAGTGGGTAACTAACCGAAAAGAAATCTGTCAAGGCTGCTGTTGGACATGAAATCGTAGACAAGAAGATGGTGAGGACCCACGTTGCAGCAACCCAAGAGCCGAACCAAATTCTTATGACGGACGTTGGAGATTAGCCTCACCTCGCTTTCAAATTCCCTCATAACCCGTGCGCTCTCCCCACTGATCGTCACTTCACTGCTACCTCTCTTCCGTTTTCTAGAACTCCCTGCAATGAATTAAATCAAAATTCATATTCACAAAACCGAAATGCTCCTTTAGATTTAGTTGTGAAATGTTCCTTTAGATTTAGATTCTAAATAGATATATAATTTTACCAAATATATATCCATATATTCATAGAAGGAATGGTAACCTTATAAACTTCACCAAAGCCTCCCTGTCCAAGCTTATTGGTTTGGCTGAATCCACCCGTGGCCTTCTCCAGAACTTTCAGTTTGAACTCAACAGGGCCCCTCAACTCCGTTGTTAGAAGCCTATTGTTCTCTGCTCCAATTTTGGCACCAATGTTTCCGTACATATTAGAATTTAAGCTTTTGCTTTTATTTAATAATAAAAAATATAATTATCACATAAATAGAATGTGATAATCATGCTGATACATACACATATATAAATGACGGAAGATTAATAGTTAGGTGATTCAATACCTTGTCCAATTTTACGAGGAAAACACGGCAACATATTGAACCAGTAGAGAAGTACCAAACACATGACTAATACTCCACAAACTCCTACTACAACTCCCAGTATTATCCATATCGTTGTTTTAGCACTGCCCCCTACACGAACCAACAAAAAATTAACTTTTTATTTAGTGAATCAACAAAAAAATACCTTTTTACTTCTCTGGTTCAAACAGTAGACTACAAGTAAACTTTCAATTGAAAATAAAGGTCGTTAAAAATCAAAAAACCTGAAGAAAGAAAACGGGCAAGATCAGTGGTATAATCTAATGAGAAAAAGCTGGATGTAGAGTAGCGAAGGTAGCATCCATCATCAAAAGGACGGCCCTGCGATCTGGGCAGGCAGTTCTTGATATTCTTCAGCGCAAGATCCAGGCACTGTTGACATCCGGATTTCGTCACAGTTCTCAAGCAATAACCCAAAACATAAACGCTCCTGTAATTACTATTACTATTATCATTTAACTCAGACTCAAAACATAAACGCTCCTGTAATTACTATTACTATTATCATTTAACTCAGACTCAATTTTCCGGACTTGAGCAGCAAACAAATTATGCGTTCTTGGAGCCACAGTAACTCAGACTCAGTTTTTTTTTTTTTTTTTTTTTTTTTTTTTTTTCTTCTCTGCCGCGAAGGCACACCGCGGCTCCCGAAACGGACTGATTCAGCGCCTCCTGCAAGGTAAGTCGCCGACGCGCGCTGGCAGCCTCCTGCACTACTGGCGGCAGGTGTGGGAATGGCGGCCAACGGACCCCGTTTCGGTTCCCGTGAACAGAGTTTTGAACCAGGCCAATAATTTCCGGCTCCTGAGGCCATTCACACGCCAGGAGCTACACGCGGCACTGCAGGGAATGCCTGCCAACAAGGCGCCTGGGCCAGACGGCTGGCCCATTTAATTTTTTGCAAATTTTGAGGATGTTCTCGGGAAAAACCTGCTGGACGCGTTTAACCACATGTTGGCACTGAGACAGGTGCGAAATGAAATTAATTGCTCGCGCGTGGTGTTACTGCCGAATTGGGGTCTGTAACTCTTTGTTGCGGTTATTCTCCTGCCTGCTTGTGGCCAGCTTGTGGCCAGCTTGTGGCCAGACTGCAGCCGCTCATGATGCGGCTTGTGGGAAAGCACCACGTAGCGTTTAAAGCACCACGCAGCGTTTATGAAGGGACGCCACTTGCAGGACCAGGTTCTGCTGCTCTAGGAGATCCAGCACTCCCTTCGGGCTGCCAAACTTCCGGGCCTGTTCATCAAGCTGGACATTACCAAGGCCTACGATTCCGTTAGTTGGGCCACCTTGAAGTCTGTTTTGCTCGCTAAAGGGTTTGACCCGACTTTCGTTGACCTCTGCCTGCAGATCCAGCATGGAGGACGGTTCTCGATTGATATTGATGGGCAGTTGTGGGGCTTTCATGGGACCGGTCGAGGGCTGCGCCAAGGAGACCCACTCTCCCCGCTCCTCTTCCTGATGTTGATGGACCTCCTGCACACTTACTATACGAAGGAAGGGGTTCTAGGGTTGAATGTGCACGGCATTCACTGCCTCTCTGCCCACTTCGCGGATGACACCATGATCTACACCAGGGCTGTGGTTCCGCAAGCCAGGGCGATGGCCTGGTGCCCAACCCAGGGAAATCTATGCTTTTTTTCACCCACACTCACCCGTCGGTGTGCAGCAAAATCGTCCAAATCCTGGGGATTCTCCCGGGGCGGCTGATGAAAAGTACCTGAGCATTCCCATGCATAACTGGCAGGCAGCAAACCTGGCAGGCGCTTATTGCAAGGATTCAGAAGCACGCAGCCCACTGGACTAATAATTTCCTGACTCGTAAGGGGAAGATGGTGTTGGCGTCCTCGGTGTTAGGGGCCATGGCGCGGTTTGCTGCTTCGGTGGCCTCCCCGCCCCTCGGCGTCACTGCTAAGATTGACCAGACTATCCGCAATTTCGTTTGGTCTGGCGGCAAGGGGGAAAATAAGATGCATCTGTTGGCATGGCCAAAAATCGTGCGGCCCCGGTAGGGGGGGGGGGTTGGTCTCCTCCCCTTCTCCCTGGAGGTGGCCCTGGGACGTCATAGGCTCCTCCAGCGCCTGGTCCCTGGCAATGAGGACCCCTCCCTCTGGGTGCAAATCCTGAGGGAAAAATACAGCCCTTGGACGGCGGCTAACTCTGACTCCCACATTTGGAGGTAGCTCTGCGCTCAGGTTAGGGCGATGGACAACGTGGAGGAGATCCACCTGCACCCCCGTCAGCTCCTACAGAAGCTGTTCCCTGCCAACCCGTGCTGGAAGCGGTTGTTGAAGGGCATTCTTCCGGAAAAAATCAAAGCCTTTGGGTGGCTAATCCTCCACCAGGCCCTCCCTGTCCGTGCTACGCTACAGGCCCAGGGCATGGCAATCAATAATCTGTGCCCTATGTGCAATCAGCATGCCGAAACACAGCAGCACTTTGTTCTTGAGTGTCAAGTAACCAAGCAGCTATGGAGAACGGCAGGGCTCCGCTCTCCGGAATTCTCTGGCAACTCGGCAACGCTGGCGGAGCTCCGCTCTCCGGAATTCTCTGGCAACTCGGCAACGCTGGCGGCGCTCTGGGTCCTATGGCGGGCCAGGAATGACTGCATTTTCAAAGGTACAGCACTCCCCCCCGTGAGCATCCTTGCTAGAAAGACTCGGAAGCTTTGGAACGAAATTGCCTCATCAATGGCTCCTCCCACCACCTCCGAACCTTTCCAGCAGCTGGCGCAAACGCGGTGGGGGTAGGGGGGGCCACCTTGCACGGTGGGAACACCCCCCACGACGGAGCCCCAGAGTGGACAAGCCCTGGACAGCTCCATGAGGACGAGAGGTAGGAATGTAATGCTGGCATCTCTGACTTTCTCGGGGAACATACCCCGATCCTCCCTATGCAGGCTTGGGTTGCGAGCGCCCCCAATACGCGTAGGATCGGCATCGCCCAGATCATTGACGAATATAGACGTCGAAGGGCGGAAGGGCCGGAACAGCCCAGGAAGGGCAACAAATAAGGACTGTCCGCGTCTCCCGGACGCCTGCCGTCGCGGGTTGACGGGGCGCCCTGGGTGGGGTTTTCTTTGACGAAAAATTGGTCTTTTATTCTTGGGGGTGGGTTGCCTTTTTGGCTGCCGTGTGCCCTTGGCAGGGATCTCCTTGTCCGATGGGGCCAGCAGCCCTGGCCCACGCTGTACCCATGTATAGCTTTTTTTTTTTTTTTTTTTTTAGTTAATATAGCCTGACCTTTGTCAAAAAAAAAAAAAAAAAACTATGTCAGACAACAAATTTTGTACGGAAGTACAGAATGAGTTCGGAACATTTCCAGAAGCAACAGCTGTTTTGGCACATACACATAAGAAGGTATTGCCGGGACCTGTTAAATCTGAGTAGAAATTGTTGCCCTCGTATCTCATGAAGCAGCCGTCGTAAATGGCTCTGGCGCCTGATACTGCGGAGCAGTTTTTGATCTGTTTTGCAGAAGCGTTGAAGCAGAAGCGGCAATCCGAGGAATTCTTATCAGGCCTGCACTGGAACAGTGCGCACACAGAATCTGTTTCAGAAACCTGCTGTGCTGTGGCGAGATTCCCAGATAATGATGAAATGTTGGATCTCATTCTGGCCAGAACAGCTGCCAGATTTTCGGTGAGCAGAGTGGTGTTCCGGCTTTTCACAGGGCTGCAGCCCTGACCCAACAAATTGACTTCTGGATCTCCATGAACATGAATTACAACGCCCATAACAACGCAGGCAAATATCATCAGAATTTTCGTAATTTGCAGGCGACCGCTCATCTCTGCGATTAAAAATGGTCTTAACTCTCCGCTTCCAGGGCTCCGTTTGCTGATGTTTGTACTAAGAAAACAGAAACTAGACACCATTTCTGTGACGTTTGCCCAGCTACAGTTCCATCGTTGCATGTATACTAGTCAGACATCGGGAAAACCATAAACTCATTCACAACGCTTCATTGACTCACAACGGTTCGGTTCATAGGTCACGGAAACCATAAACTCATTCACAACGCTTCATTGACTCACAACGGTTCATAGGTCACTTGATGTAACCTATCTATCCATGTACGATGTACACTTCATGTAACCTATCCATAGATATAACAATCTATCCTTCCATGTACGATCTACAACAATTCATAAGTCACTTCATATAACCTATCCATAGCAACGATTCATAGGTCACTTCATATAACCTATCCATAAAACAATCTATCCATGCACGATTCATAATAGATCTGGATTGAATCTATCCATGCATGATTCATAATAGATCTGGATTGATTTATGGTTTGCCGCAAGACATACATATATTCCAACAACATTTCCCACAAGACATGCATATATTCCAACGAGACATGCATATATTCCAACAACAATGAAGGTTAGAAAGTTGGTTACAGGTTGAACTACTTGGATCACTGCACCTGGTCCTGATAAGGGTTGCTGGAGGAGTTTGTTGAATATAATTACCAGTGGACACGGAGATCTTAGGAGGTCTTAGGTTAAATTCTGTCTTTTGAAAGCCTACTAGGACATTTTTCCGATACATGGTTATATGCTTGGCCTAAGGATTTTTACTCAAAGGTAAAGTACCAGATTTGTTGCACAGCAAGATCAAAGGTGCATTGGAAGTAGAGCTACAATGCCAATTATGAAGTATGATATGTAGTAGTAGTTTGAGCAAAAAGTAGGGAGCAAGGGAGAAGGGTAGAGGTAAACTACAAAGAGGTTACATTCATCTCACCATGGAAATGTGTGTCACTAGTAACAAGACCCAAAGCAATAGTTTTTTTTAATGAAGTCCTAATAGTGGGTGGAGTTCTAGTGGAAGAGTGAGATGAGTAGTGGAGCAACCATTGCTACTACTATAACAATAGCTACTACCAGTAGTATCAACAGCCATTCTCATTGGTAATGGTGACCATTCTTGTTGGTTATGACATGCTTAATTATGGGCACCAAATGTACAAGAACCCATGAATCTAACATTCTCCCACTCGGGCATGATAGGGTATGCTATAAGAGCTCTAATTCCACTTATCTAGCAATTGATTACTTTTACATATGCAAATTCATGATGCAACCCATCGAGTTCTCTTTTCATGTGTGCGAGCTCTATATTGATAACTAGTTAAGGCCAATATAGACACATTAACCCTTGAGTAGTTTATAGATACCCCAAAGATATTGAAAGCACATTGTTCTAAATTCCCTTAAGATCTACAATTAACCTCTCATTTATAATTCACATTACAAAATATTCATGATATCATCACTCAAAAATAATATAATTTGTCAATGGTGAATAAAGTGCATATATGTGATCAAAATGTCTACATTTACCTCACTGTCATTAAGCTTCAAATCAATTGCTTTGTTAGTGATGTCATATGATGCCACATCTTGTAGCACTTCAAAATAGCTATCATCAACCTTTTTCTTTATGACATAGTTAAAAGTCCAAAAAAGACATATGTAAAACAACTATGTTGAATCTGCAAGGACTTACATGACAAGAAAGTAGGGATTCATTCACTCACATCCTTATTCTTAGTTGAATAGTGCATATACCACTAAGTACATGCTATAGTAAAGAGTCTCTACTAAAAGTAAACATATATATATCTCTCTAATATTGTATGAACCTTAGTTCATTTACTTCTTAACTAAATAACTTAAGTTCTTTATGGTACTATGAAAGAAAATGGAAACTTGCATTCAACTCTATATTTTAAGCTAATATGAATTGTGAGTTCATTCATATTTAATCTCCTTATAAAGGCTTCATCTTGGTTTTTATACCAAGGAAATACTTTAGATGTATTATCCTTTGCTCTCTAATCTATAAGTATCAAAGGATGATTATTTGTGTGAGTAAACCAATCAAGCATGATGACATATGTATAGAATTCATTAACATGCAATGAAAGAAAAAACACTTATGCCATATATGAAAGAGAAAGTATGTGTATAAATGAAAAATGTTCTCAATACATGATATAAGAAGTGATCACTCATACACGCAATTAAATTCTGTTTAGCCCAAAATGCTTTAGCATGAGCCATGAATGCATCTCTAGAAACAAGCTTCATTAGAGGATCTACGACCATCTAACTTGTAGAAATGTGTTGCAAGATCAATTCTCTCTTTGTCAATACTTATATAAAATTCTATTATATTTTATGTTAATGTGTTTTGTCCTACCATGGTACTTGGAGTTCTTTGAATATGCTCGTGTTGTCATGCTATCATAATGAATCATCAAATGTCTAGATGCATTTGTAATAATTCCAAGTGCTTGATGAAACACCACAAAATTTCAGCTTAACACTTTGAAATAAGAACAACTCAAGCTCTTTTTGGCATTCTGGAGGCAAAAACTTGACTAAGGCATGCAACTCACGCCCAGCATTTTAAAGCCAGCTTGCTTAAACTGTCAAGCTAGCTTGCCCTCAACATGACCAACCCTAAAAACTTCCAAATCATGTCAAAATAGTCCTATTTTGAATAGTAAAGATCCCCACAGGGCCCATTGATGGCCACTCCAACTTTCGACATCCAAAATTCAAGATCTCAAGTCAAAATCCTCATAAATCTTGCTACTCACACTGAGGTCATGCCTAGGTCATCTTGGCAACGTGAGTCTAGCATCAGTAACTCAAAATAGTGTCAAACTGGCTTGATTTCGAGGGTACAAGGCCCCTTTAAGGTCCACTAATGATTGCTCCAAGTCCCAGCCCTTAGAAGTCTGATTTTAGGCTAAAAAATACTCCATTTTCAATCCTCATGGCCAAGTCATGCTAGGGTCACATTGGAGTCATTCCCAGCTCACGATGATAGCATGAGCTGCCAAAGTGACTTGGATCAAGGCATAAATAGACTCAGATTTATCTTGCAGGTCATCCCCAAGGGCAGACAACAGTTACACTTGAAAAATAGGTCTAAAAAATCAAGATTTAGTGTGAAATGTACCACCTCAGCTTGCTCATGGCCAGGTCATGCTAAGGTCATGTTGAGCTCATGCTAACAGCATGAGCCCAACGTGAGCTGCCAAAAGTGGCCCAAATCCAAGCATAGGTAGGCTCAGGACGTCCTCAAGGATAGGTAGCAGTTACACTTCAAAAACAAGTCTTAAATGTGGAATTTTGACACAAAACACATCATTTTTGGTCACGCATGTTAAGGTCATGCTGGCAGCATGAGCCTAGCATGAGAACTGGTCACGACTAAGCAAAAGAACTTTAGACACACACTGAGGGCATAGCAGGACAAGATCAATGCATGCTGGAGACCTTGGTGAAGCAAAACATTTCTAGCAGTAGCCAGGTCATAGATTCAGAAACTCCAAGCGAGTCGGAGGCAAATGCTCTTGTTGTACATTATTAGTCATTGTAAATTTTTCACATTTTTCAGCTAGCAAATCTCTTATGCTACAAATTGTACATGGGTGTAAGCTAGCTTGCACAAGCTAAAATAGATTATAAGATACAGTATATCCAGTCTAGAACGTAGGTTGCCTATGTACACCTGTCACACGATCCAATTTTTGCTCATCTCACAACCATTGACCTCATTCACAAATCCTACTCTCGAGCCTAGAAAAATGTATAAATGCCCTGTTCATTAACATAAACGGGGTTGGAAATTTTGCAAAAGGGATGACCTAAAGAGCATTGACTGGCAACCTTGAACACTCGAGCGCATGTGATTCCTAGCACTTGAGCATCTGCAAATGCTTCATCCTTCATTTTGGGGCTTGACACTTGACCTACCATCTGCACAAGAAGCTACATTTTGACCAGTGCACTTTATTCCCTAAATCAATACAATACAATCTTTTGCCTTCTATTATGCTATTTACATTATTCTGGTTCATTGCACTGTTTACATTATTCTGGTTCATTGTTTTACATTTGCATCATCCTAGTCCGTTCATACGTTACATCTACGCTCCATTTACATATTCGTGTTACATTTGTTATGATAACCCCAATGTAAGCCATAGCTTACGCTCGAGGAAGTCCTTGGTTGATTTGCATGCAGACCATCCAAGGCACTTTGCCTTTGTTTTTCTAGCTTACCCTCACATGAAGGTAGGGTTATCTATATCTCTCCGGAGATCTTTTGGCGTTCATTTTCCTCTAGCCTTATGTCAACGATTTCGGATAGTACAGAAATTGGAGCTAGAAGGAGGGCCAAACTTGTTTTCCGTTTAATAAAAATGCTAATCACATTGCCTGTTAAATGCCACATAGATCATGTGTTGAAACTAAAGCCCATCTTGAGCTACTCATGTTAACCCCTGTTAGTCACACTGGCTTGCACATGCTACTGATAGGTCACGTTGGCTTGAACACACCGATAGGTCATGCTAGGTTGCACACGCTGATAGGTCACGCTGGCTTGCACACGCTGATAGGTCACGCTACACACACTGAGGCTAATCATGCTGCCTATCAGTCACACTACCTGTTACTCTATAGTTTCACACGCTACCTAGTTACACATGCCGCACACTATCATGGAATCTTCTCAGACCAACCCTAATTATGTGATTCTCACACCAGAGCAATACAACTTCATCTGCGTAAAGATCCAAGCTAACCTACCCATTGATTGCATAGAAATGGAAGCAAAATGACATTATGAACTCATCTATAAGGGAGGCCATAACTTTACCCCTTTAGCATATGATGTGATTCCCCTTTGTGAATCCCATCACAAACTCATATCCCAACTCCTAATGGCAAGGAATCAAACCTTGCAGCAACCCATCATAGAGCCTCAAAATGGAGACGAGGAAGATGATTTCACCGCTCAATCTGAACATGGGGATTCATACCACACTCTCAGTCCTCATACTTATGCAAACCCATTATTCCACCCTTTCATGGGAGAGACTATGCCTCTTCATGCATTTACAAACATTCAAGCACCTGTTTCTCAATAGGAAGCATTCACCCCCATTCCTATTTTCCCTACAACCAACACCCCATTCACTATGCCCATCCCTGTTATTCCTCCGGTTACCACCTCACCCTCCCTCTCACAAGGACAATCCCAACAACTCCCCTCTCAAGCTAATATGGGAGCGACCTTTCGACCCTAAATAATTGGGATTCCATTTGTGATACCCGCTTCTACATCCACCCATTACATACCACGAGTGCAAATATAAGGAATGCCCTTTACTACATCAATTCAACAAGTTTAGGGTGTTTCCTCACAACTCATAACTGGGCAGTGACACGCACCTGTCATTCAATAACATCAACCTCCTCACTACAACATACCACCTATTATAGTCTCTTCTGTGAATGTCCCTCAAATACAACCGTCAATAACCTAGTAGTCATCTTTCCCATAAATCACATAATAATCTAACTATCACCATGCATAATCTAACCTATCAGCTGGTCTAGCTAGTGCTCAAGAATGGGTAGATGCTAGAAAAATGATGCAAGCATTAACTGATGAAGTAAAGTTCCTCAAAATTGCAAACATTGAAGAAGTCAAGGTGTTGGACTTCTATCAAGATGATCCAATTAGCTCTTCAGTGCCACCATTGACTTTACCAAAAGAAATTTCATTGCCATAACTGACCAAGTATAACGGAGAGGGAGATCCAAATTTTCACCTAGTGACATTCCAATTAGAGTGTCTCTTACTTCAAGCATGGCCTCATGCAATCCTATGTGTGTTCTCCATGTCCTTAATGGGAAAAGCTTTAGACTGGTACCAAGCTTTATCCCATAACTCTATATCCTTCTTGGAGGATTTGTTGCACCAGTTTGTCACCCGTTTCAAGTATAATATAAAACCTGAAGCCACTCTGGATAGCCTGATTCAGATTAAACAAGCGTCATTAGAGCTAGCATAGAAATTTATCCAAAGGTGCAGCATAGGCCTCAACGAACTCCACGAGCCCATACCTAAGACATACTTGCTCACCATTTTTAAGGCCTCTATGAATGATTTTATTAAGTTAAAACTTTATTATCTAAATGCTCGTACATTGAGTCAGGAATTTTTCAAAATCAAAAACATAGAGGAGGTAGCACAATCAAGCAATGACCTAGCTTACGTGGCCTACAAAAACCAACACATGCAAGCAGAACACAACCAAGGCAACGGTGGCCGCAAGCACAAAAGCAACCAATTAGGGCCCAATAGCTAAGAAACCTAAAGACCTAGCTAACAAAGCCACCAACTTTGGTGCCAACTCACCTACATTGGCAGGGACCACTCCAAAGCCCAAATTTCAGTGCAAGGATTGTTTCAAGTACACACCACTACTGATGCAACCCTCTCAACTATTGGAGAAACTCTTGAAAGCTGGGCAAATCCAACACAAACACATGTCAGATATTACCTACCAAAAACATGACAAGTACTCCAAATTACTAAGGAACCCCATCTTAGTACTACCAAATGAGCCCCCAGTCCCACAACATTTTAAACTGGACCAATACTATCATTACCATCAAATGGCTAGTCACAATACAGACAATTATCATGCTTTGCAATATGACTTATAGAGAATGATAGAACAAGGCCAAGCCTAGACCTATGCAACAACCTTTCATGATTCGTGTGCCTCCCAGCAAGGCAAGGATTCCCTTAGCCTCCATAAACAAGAGGCCTCCCTTTATTATCAAAGTGCCACCCCAGGCACCCACAACACCCTTTGTGGTCAAGGCTCCACAATGTTCATCCACTAATATGTTAAATTGGCACAACTCGTCCTCCAAGATGTTAAACTGGACTAACTCAACAACAAAAAATGCTAAGCAACCTTTCATCATAAGAGTGCCACAACGAGATGGCCCCTCACCTACCCGAAGCCCAATAGTGAGCAACATCTTGATCCCTCCTCCTTCAATGGTTGACCGCACTAGCAACCTAGGTAGGTCCACCAAATGGCAATGCAAGAAGACAATCAAGCATCTTGCAACCCCCATGGCCAAAGAAAAAGCCACACCCAAAAATTAACAACTAAACACTGGGGCCCCTACCCCCAAGCAGACTAAACCCAAGTCCCCTCCACAAGAGATCTATCTCTCAAACCACATGGAGGAAGTCAAAGCCAACAAAATGACTAATGAAAAGGACTTCATAGCCATACTAACCCAGGTAAAGCAAATGCTCAAGCAAAAGAACACAACATTTAGCTTATATGACATGGTTAGGACCTCACCTACTCACTTCCAAGCATTGGCCTAGGTCTTGGCCTCCATTCCTATTATAGAGGACATCCCTACAGATGAGGCATCCATTCGTGCAATAGTGATGCCTCTCACATCACAAGAATTATGTTTAGAAACCTTAGCCTTTCGCAATGATGCAGTCAAAGTTAAGTCCACACGAGGGGAGGTCACTACAGCTCCACTATCCATCAGCATTCATGTTGGACAATGTATCATCCGTAGGGTACATGTTGATGATGGTGCAACAACAAATATAGTCTTGTACTCCATCATCGACAAGATAGGCATGGCAGATGAAATCAGGTCAATCAAAACCACGTGCCTAAAGTCCTTCAATGGATCATGTGTCACAGTCAAAGGTACAATCAACTTAGCCTTTGTGGTGTGAGAGCAATTCCCCACAAGCGTGGATTTCACTGTCATAGAGGAGATGCCAGGTTTCAACATGATTCTAGGCAAGCCTTGGCTAGCTCAGCTAAGGGCCATCTCCTCTCCCATCCACCAAGAAATCCACCTTCCATACGAAGGTGGTTAAGTTATCATCCATGGTGATAACGTTTTCTCTTCAACTATGCATGACATAGACATGGCGCAAGTTTTGGAAGAGGAGTTTCTTGATAGTACACCTATGGTAACTAATGCAACACTTGAGGCTAACACACTCAAATGAGTGGTTGAAGCAGATAGCCCCCCAGAGGACCCTAAACCTTACATGTCCCTAATCCATGCCTAGTTAGGAAGCAACTACATGACCAAGACTCTCCCTTGGCCAAAAATGTGCTAGATGCTTGCCTACCTTTGCCTCCACTTGTCATGCATTTTTGACTTTTTTTTACATTACACTAGCCTATGTGTTTATATTTTGGCCACTCACTTAGATCCCACATTTTTCTTTGTTTACAAATTTTTCAACTTGGTTTACAAATTGTTTAAAAAACATAAAACTACAACAACACATGGTCCAAAAAGGCTTTAAACTAGTATATCGCCCGAAACAGCCTAAAACTATCACTTTTGGCATTGCTTTTCTTTCATTCATACATTTAAACTCTATTTACAATAGGTATCACTTGATGTTATTTTCTTTCTGGTTGCTTCTTGTAGGATCTTGCAGATACACAACATGACCATGCATGCAACATCACACTTTACACAAGCAAGGTAAGCATAGAAAGTCTGCTATGACTATAAACTAGCATAGAAAGTCTTAGCATCATGACTTAAAACTGATACCATAGAAAATTCCTGGCATCATGACTTAAAAATGATACCACAAAATAGTCCTAGAGCTTTGACTTAAAACTAGCACCATAAAAAAGTCCTGGTATCATGACTTAAAACTGATACCACAGAATTTCCTGGCATCATGATAGTAAACCGACACCACCGAGCTTTGTCCGGTATGATGGTAAACTACGACATCTATCCACTATCACATGAAACTAGCATATAGATTTCACTAAGACTATAAACTAGTTTTCCTCTCTACAGTCTGCTACAACTTTAAACTACCAATGCACCATCCACTATGATGCTAAACTGGTGCCATCCAAGGGATTATGATGTGAAACTAACCTACAATAGTCCACTAAGACTATAAACTGGTGACATCATCGATAATCAGGCAAAAACTTGAAAAGATGTGGTGTTACAATTGGTTGTTTATGTTCCACAAACACTTGCTACATAATTTCTCTCATGGGCCTTGATGAAGTTGATGCTATGCATGATTTTGTTTGCTTTAAAAATTGCACATAGTGGCTCCATCTCCTTGTTTAAAGTGCTTAGTTAACCAATTCATCTGTTTTTTTCTTGTCTTCTTGGAGTTTTTTTTGCAGGATGACACTCTTGAGGCATTCGTGCACATATGCACTTCATCATGAAGATAGGGTATCACATTCTTTCTGATGCACGCAACTGGGTTAATCAATCCATTCATAAGTACATTCTGGACCCCTAACCCTATTCCCTAGCATGCCCCCTTATCCTATTCAGTTACATCCCCTGGATACATTATATCCGACTCACCCAAAGCTCTTGATACATTGTTGTACACTATGATTTTCTAAGCAGTTGCAACCTAAAACACAATTCACTGTACATGATACAAATGCAAGCACATGAGCACGAGCATAGCACTGAAATAAATCTCTTTCAAAAATACCAAAAAGAAAACAAGAACAAACAAAAGGGGTCAAATGGTAGAATTCCCAAAGAGGGTCTTCATGACCCCGTTGACATCATGGACTAAAGACCATTGGCTCTTCTCATACAAGCCCCAGGTGAGAAGGAAATTGTCTTGGAAAAACACACATGTCTTAAATGCTCATGTTGCACATCATCACGTGGCTTTGGTTGTTTACAACGGGCTCCCTTAAACATGACACAAGGGTCCCATTTTCTTCAAAGAATGCACCTCGTATGCATTGGCTCCAAGTCTGCTATATATTGGCTGTTGAAAAGGACCAAAAAACTAGCTTGTTCACATGAGAGCATTTCTCTCCCATAGCTCAAACAACAACACCCTTCAATCATATCCCTAGATCAACTCTTGATTTGCTGGTTACAACCAATCCCCCTGCATCTTAAACCACATTTCCCTCAATCAAATGTACTTTTGAACATAGTGCGATGACATCCAGCCAGGGGCTGATGGTTAATGCTCAGTGCTTGGTTGTTCATGGTGTTTTGTACTTCTTTGTTGATGCCTCTCGGGTGGATTCCTCCAGACGTCAACAAAGAGGGACCAATGAAACACCACAAAATTTCAGCTTAACACTTTGAAACAAGAATGACTCAAGGTATTTTTGGCAATCTAGAGGCAAAAACTTGAATAAGGCATGGAATGCACACCCAGCTTGTTCAAGCTAGCTTGCTTATACTGTCAAGCTAGCTTACCCTCAACGTGACCAACTCTAACAACTTCCAAATCAAGTCAAAATCATCCTGATTTGAACAGGCAAGACCCCCTCAGGGCCCATTGATGGCCATTCCAGGTTTTGACATCCAAAATTAAATATCTCAAGTCAAAATTGCACAAATATTGCTACTCACGATGAGGTCACGCCCAGGTTGCGCTGGTAACATGAGTCCAGCCTAAGTCCAGCGTGAGTCTAGTGTGAGTAACTCAAAACAACCTCAAAACAATGTCAAAATGGCCTGATTTCAAGGTTACAAGGCCTCCTTGAGGTCCACTAATGATTTCTCTAGGTCCTAGCCCTTATAAGTCTAATTTTAGGCTAAAAAATACACCATTTTCAATGCTCACGCCCAGGTCATGTTGACAACGTGAGCCCAGCATGAGCTGCCAAAAAGACTTGGGTCAAGGCATAAATAGGCTCAGATTCAACTTGTAGGCTATCCCCAAGGAAAGGAAATAATTACACTTGAAAAATAGGTCTCAAAAAATCAAGATTTAGTGTGAAATGTACCACCTCAGCTTGCTCACGCCTAGGTCACGCTAAGGTCACGCTGAGCTAACGCTAAGAGCATAAGCCTAGGGTGAGCTACCAAAAGTGGCCTAAATCAAAGCATAGATAGGCTCAAATTAAACACACAAGGCGTCCTCAAGGTCAGGTAGCAATTACACTTCAAAAACAAGTCTTAAATGTGGAATTTTGACACAAAATGCATCATTTTTTTTCACACACGCTAAGGTCACACTAAGGTCACGCTGGCAGTGTGACGCCAGCATGAGCATTGGTCATGACCAAGAAAAAGCACTTTAGACATGCACTGAGGGCATGCCAGGACCAGATCAACACATGCTAGTGAGCTTGGTGAAGTAAAACATTTCCAGTAGTAACCAGGTGATAGATTTAGAAATTCCAAGCGAGCCAGAGGCAAATGCTCTTGTTGTACATTATCAGTCGTTGTAAATTTTTCACATTTTTGAGCTGGCCAAGCTCTTACGCTACAAATTGTACATGGGTGTAAGCTAGCTTGTGCAAGCTAAAACAGATTGTAAGATACACTGTATCTAGTCTAGAATGTAGTTTGCCTATGTATACCTGTCACACGATCCATTTTTTGCTCATCTCACAGCCATTGATCTCATTCAAACATCCTACTCCTGAGCCTAGAAAAATGTATAAATACCCTATTCATTGACATAAATGAGGTTGGAAAATTTCCAAAAGGGATGACCTAAAGAGCATTGACTAGCAACCTTGGACAATCGAGCGCACGTGATCCCTAGCACTTGAGCATCTGCAAATGCTTCATCCTTTATCCCAGGGCTTGATGCTTGACCTACCATCTGCACACATAGCTATGTTTTGACCAGTGCACTTTATTCCCTAAATCAATACAATACAGTCTTTTGCCTTCTATTATGTTGTTTACATTATTATGATTCATTGTTTTACATTTGCATCATTCTGGTCCATTCTTAGATTACATCTACGCTCCATTTACATATTCGTGTTACGTTTGTTACGATAACCCCAATGCAAGCCATAGCTTACACTCAAGGAAGTCCTTGGTTGATTTGCATGAAGACCATCCAAGGTACTCTGCCTTCATTTTTCCAACTTGCCCTCATGCAAAGGAAGGGTCATCTGTATCTCTCTGGAGATCTTTTGGCATTCGTTTTCCTCCAGCCTTATGCCAACGATTTCGGATAGTACACTTGAAGGAAGTGCCTTAACCAAATGACTCTTTGTGTTGCCACTAAACATGCAATAAACTTTGGCTCTATTATGCATACGAGTATACAACTTTGCTTCTTCTTGTTCCAAGATATGACACCATGATTCAAAAAGAAAACAAATTTGTATGTTGATTTATGTTCATCTAGGTTACCACCCAAATTAGCATCACAATAATGCAAGAGCTGCTAATTTGATACTTGATAACAAAGCATATAGTCCACAATTCTTTTTTAATAGTAAAGAATACTCTTAACCACTTTTCAATATGTAGTCTTAGAATTTGACTAATAATGACTTACTAGTCCTACCACAAAGCATATGTCAAGTTGAGTATATAACATTGCATACATCAAGCTCCTAATAACACTAGCATATGATACACAATTCATTTTCTCTTTGTCTATCAAAGTTTTTGGAAATTGATTAAGACTTAGATTCTCACCTTTATCAATGGATGTATCAATGGATTTACAATTGTGCATTTTGAATTACTCAAGAAGTTTCTTTAGGTAAGCTTCTTATAACAAATTAAGAAGTCTCCTTGAACTATCCCTTAGGATCTTTACACCAACCATGAAATCTACTTTATCAATGTTCTTCATTTCAATGTTTGAGAATAATTACCTTTTAATGATGACAACCATCTCTTTATTATTATTGGTTAGTAGAATATCGTATACATATAGGGAGAGGATAATGGAAATTTGATTGGATCTATTGACATACACACAATGATCTTTTTCAATTATCATAAATCCATGAAAAGAAGCAATATGATGGGACTGAAGGTACCATTATTTGGATGATTATTTTAATCCATAGATGGATTTTTGGAGTCTATAGATGCTATGGTCCTGATCTTCAACTATAAATACATGGGGTTGCATCTTATAGATTTTCTCATCTAGTTCTTCATATAGAAATGTAGTTTGAACATATATTTGGTAAAGTTCTAAATCAAGATGTGCAACTATAGCTAGAATGAGATAGATAGAAGCAAACCCTACTCTATATCCTCTTATTGAGTATATCACCTTGCTATAAGGCATGCTATATATTTTTCAATGGAACCATTTTCCTTACACTTAATCATTAAGACTTATTTGTTTATAATGGTCTTACATCTAGATAGAAGGTCAACCAAGTTCCAAACATGATTAGTTCTCATAGAATCCATATCTTCCATCATAGCATTCATCCATTCCTTACTAGCAAGTGATGAGAAAGCCTCATCATATGTACATGACTTACCATCATGCACATCCATCATAAGTGCTTTATCTTCAATCACAAAATGATAATTAGGAATGATTATGTGATTGCTCCTATGTAGTTGGGGTTCTTGGGAGGTTTCCTATTACAAAGGTGATCTATTAATGGGTAAGTCACTCCCAATAAAGTTTAGAAATCTCTTCCTCCATTTCCATTAATGTGATAGTAGCACTAAAATCAAGATCCTCCACATCATAAAAGGTAAAATCTTTTTCTATTTCCCTTTGATAAGGAAACTCCCCCTCAGGAAACTCAACATCTCTTGACTCTATCTTAGTTATAATTTTGTCTAGTGGTTCTTTAATAAATACATATCCCTTGGAGAGATCAGGGTATCTTATAAAGATACCCTTTTTTCCTCTATTGCCTCACTTTCCATATCTATAATAAGTATTTTGTAAATAGGTTGCAAAACTCCAAGGTTACATATGATCTTGACTTGGCTTTCTACCATCCATATATAAAGTAAAAGGTAGTAATTTACTTAGGACATGGTTAAGGATGTTAACTGCAATCAATAATGCATCTTTTCTTACATTATCATTCATCTTTTCATGTCTAGCAGGGTGTTGTTTCTACTCTCAACAACATCATTTTAATCTAGCATTCTAGGAATCATTAGCTACCTAATAATTTCTTTTTCATCATATATTTTCTTGAACTATTTTGATAGGTATTCACATCCACAATCAGTCCTTAGGACCTTAATCCTTTTATCTAACTAATTCTTAACTTTTTTGATGTATCATCTAAAGTAATCTATTGTCTTAGACATATGAAAAATAAAAAGTATGTGACTGTAATATGTTTAATCATCTATAAATATTATGAAATAGGAGATACCATGCCTTAACATTCATTAATCCAAAGATTTCAAAATGAATTAACTTTAATAGAAAATTAGCCTTAGTAGCTTTGTTAATTAGTTTTTTGGTAGATTTCCTTCGTAGATAATTCCCACAAGTTGGTAGAATGACCTTAGAAAGTGGTCCTAATAAGCTTACTCTAGATAATCTTATGATCCTTTCTTATCTAATATTCCCTAACCTTGTATGCCATGAACTAGAATTGTTACTAACATCATCAATAAAAGTAAGTAATAAGAAAGAACTATCTTCTTTATTAGCACATTTAATATTTAGCTTAAGGAAACCACTATAAATAAAAACATGTTCATAAAAGTTGACTCTAGATGAATCATAATCAAATCATCTTTAAAGAAAAATTTAAAACTCAAATTTAATAAAGAAGTAATGAAAAGAAAATTCCATTTAATTTTTGGTGCATAAAGAACATTATGAAGATAATAAATGAAATCTAGTCACATGAAAAATTTATATGTACCAATGTCTAGTACATCTATACTAAAGGAGGTTTTTCCCATGTATATCTTCTTATTCTTTATTGGAATTTGATGGTACTCAACAAAGCCAACTTGATCTCTCACTACATGGTTCGTTACTTATAAGTCTAAAATCCATATGAGGAAAGATTTAACAATAAGAACACTAGATGATACAAAGGAATCACTACAAAAATAGGTTTAGGACATATCCTTTTCGGCTTTGTGCATTCATAAGTGAAGTGCTCATCCTTGTCATAGTTGTAACAAGTCATCTTAGGCTTACCTTTCTTATCTTTTCTTTTTCCTTTGTTTCTTTTATCATCCTTAGCCTTCTTTAGTGGAGGTTCTTATTAAGAGGATCCACTAGGATTCCTTTTCCTTTAATTTGTATTGGATTTCTAGGTGTGGAATGTAGCAGCATAGATATTAGAGGTATTAGTAGTTATCAAGCACTCCCTCTTAATTTAAAAATGACATGCAATCCACCAATCTTTTTACATTATTCAAATACATTTATATTCTGACTATGCATCATGTTAATCCACATGTTCCCAAGAGTTTAAGAATTAGTAGATAATTACTTGTGCCTATTGTTCATTTGTGAGATTATTCTCTATATCCTTCAACTCTTAAATCATGTTCAACATCATCCTTAGGGTTGATTCATAATTTGATTAGTATGCTTATGTTAATTGTTAAACTTGAGAGTTATTCTTCTCAATATGATAGTGAAGGTAGAACCAAATCTTACTTTGAGGGCTTTCCACATGGCATGTCTAGTTGGATGTTTTTCAAATTTATGAATGATGTCATTTTGCATGCTACTTAGCAACATGATCCATATTTAGCCAGCTTGGTTATGCCTTAGTCTCTTTTCCATGTTGAGGGTCTGTAGCCTCTATAGGTTTCTCCATGAGATCAAAGAGTATCTGTACTACCTCTTGTTCTTCTAAGACATATTAGATCTTTTGATGCCAAGTGTTATAATTATTACCATCTATGATTTTTCCTTTGTTAAGGTCAATAACAATTTATTTGGAGGTCATGACTGCATAGAAAATAGTATAAAATATTTATTAATATCAACATGCATGCATGTACAAAAATTAGCACAACAAAGATTCTAGAAAATATGGCATTATAAATCTAAAGAAAATATCATTATGTTAAAAATGCATTATAAAAATAATGTCAACTCATCTAATCAAGCATAATAATAAAAACTAGAAAACTTTTCTAGTTGCATTCTTCCTCAAGACCAAGGGACATGATTTTTATTTTATACAACCTAGTTAATAAAATTACATCAAGATTTTCTCACTTCGCCAAAAGGGTAAATAATAATACATCCCAGATAAATAAATCACATTAAATAATAGTACATCCTAGAATAATAAATTAAATCTATGATAAAATAAATTTTTCTTTGCTAAAGAATAAATAAAATAATAATAATAATCCTCATCTCTCATATAGTGTCTCAAAGGAAAAATAATAATGATAGTGTATGAAGGAAAAAATATTTTAATGAAATCAAGAAATCCAAAATAAAAATAAAGATCACTAACATTAAAGAAAAATGTGTTCATATATACATATATATATATGCACACACACACACACATCCATCATTGTGATGTGTGAATAGGGTCAACATGAAAACCCCCTTTTAAAAAAATGGTAAAGAGCAACTTTATGACATAAAAGCTAAAGCCATACTTATATTGCAAATGCTCATAAGAAGACAATAAAAAGAAAATAAAGAAATATCAAATAAGAAAAAAGAAGAGTTCTACTAGTGGCAATATGTTGCTATAAGAGAAAAAATTTTCCTTTTATGGAAACTATTTTTACATTAGGTTTTTGTTATGCATGGTGCAAACTTCTTGATAAATGCCACTTCTAGTAAGTCCTTGTAGGTGTCATGTAGAGATTCCTATAACATCCCATATTTTCTGATCCTTAGTGTACATGTTCTTTCATTGAGATTATGTTACTTTGTACTTGGGTATATTATGCATATTAGCAATTTGATATATTTTATAATTATGAATTGATATTATTGTTGAGCTTTGTGGCATGTGTATGAATTAATGTTTATTTTACATATTTTTAGCAAATTTTCACTAATCCTATCATTAAGTGTTGTAGAAATTCATCAGAGGTTAGGTTGGGAGCATGACATGGTTGATGACCTATGGTTTTCTTGATATTTCTTAGTGAATATTTTATGGCCTTGTTTAACATCCTATGGTGGTAGCTACTTGATTTATATTTAATTTAATCATTTTAATTTTATTTCATGAGATTTGGTAGGATAGCTTCATGTAGTGGTTTATTAGCATATGCTTTATTAATTATTCTTAGTATTTTATGTATGTTATGAAAAAGATTAATGAAAGTATTCTTTTATTTCAACTCTTTTATTGGTAACTAGTTGATTTTTCCTTTCCATGACTTTTAGTAACCTTTCATTAAAACATTGAAAACTAATGAGTCATGATTTAACGGGCTCCGATATTAGATACCTGATATCAAATCCTCGACATCAGATACCCGATGTTGGAGCCCAAGACTCGATGTCAAATATCTAATATCGTGGGGTATATGCCAGCCTATAAGTATGATGCATGGGCACATAGTTTTGATAAGTTTTTCATAGTTTTTTCATAGTATAGAAAAGCTCTTGTAGTTTTTTTTCGCCAAAGTTGAAATATTTTTTGAGTGCTCATAATAGGAGTCTAAGTGTGTATGGAACTTTATTCAAACATTGATGTACTTAAGCACAATAGTGTGAAGGGAATAAAGACAAGATCTTTTGATCATCCTTGTAGCATTGAGAATAGATTAATATTTCTTTAATGCACTCATCATTCAAGCACTTTACTTTAATGAATTTTCATTAAGCAGTTAATTTCTAGTTGTTAATGAACACAAGCATGACCACTTTAAGAATACATGTAGTACTTGGTAACCTAGAATCACTTAATGTTTGGTAACTTAGAAGTGCTGCATGCATTCAAGATGTTTCTTGAAAGTGGAAACAAGTACTTGTGTTAGGCTAGCTAGGTAGTAGATGAATTAGATCCTAAATTACTGTACATTTCATTATTATTATAGGTGATTAAATGTACAAAACATAAAATGATAAAAATCATGTGCCTCAATTACACTTAAACCATATCCTTGAGTTTCACAAGTGTAGTTGGAAAGACAACGAATGTTCTCAATGGACATTTCACTTCCCAGAGGAACTAGTGCATTGGAGAACTATAGGTCCATAGAGTTTGACTGGATCACACATGAACACCTTAGTGCTTAGTACGGTTGGGCATAGGGGTACCTTGCCACTCATCATTGGCATCGTTGCCAATGACTTTTTAGTTATTTTATGCACTACCTAGGACTTAGTAGAAATCATTCAAAATCATTAGAATGAACCTTAGAGTCATATCATACTTTACAATTACTAAAAAAAAATTTAAAAGAACAATATATTTTTATCCTCTAATTAAAAATGTCTTCTTCTCATAGAAGTGCTTCTCCACCCAAGTTTGACGAAGTATATCAACTAGTGCCTCAGCAATACTGAGTGGTATATGCACATCCTGATGAGTATGTACCAAATTTCATCTTCATCATACATCAGGATGAATGGCTATGGTGGTGTAACCTAGAGGGCAACATTGTGTTGCTACCTGATTGATCTATTCCTGCAATGCTCCAACAAATGCTTATTCATCTAGGTCTCTGGGAACTTCATGCTAAGTATGTTGTGCAAGATACTGACACTAGGGATTATCATCCCACTAAGGCACAATGTCTATGGGATTGATAGCTAGAACAACATCATGAATTTGTGAAGGGAAAAATATTTAATGATTCCTCATTCCTATTGTACTAAAAAGATGATGGTGAATCCTTCTTTAGGGGTTTTCTATTCAGTGAAATTCCTCTCTTTAACTTTAGTAAATGGGGTCAAAACTAGAACATGTAGTCCACAATTCACAATCCTAGTTCTAGTAAGAATTGATCCAATGATAAAGAAAAATCCAAAGAGGTAAGTTAAGGTAGGGATGCAAACAAAAAACAAGATTGTGATCATGGTCGTGATCACCGAAGAGGTAGTAATAGGCACCATGACAGTGCTAGTTCCACTTCCTCTTCACCTTCATCATTATAATCATCTTCTTCTAGCTATGATCACAATTGTAGAGGTAATGACCATGATTAAGGTGATCAATAGGATTGAAATAATTGAAGGGACCATTAGGAAAGGAAAAATCAAGGGCATGGACATTCAAGAGAGGCACATCGCCATGAATGAAGGGGTAGTAGAGGGCATCATAGGCACTATAATCATGGACTTTATGAGCCTTTACTTACTACCCTAAGTATGTTAAACATCATAGAGGCAACATGAATTCCAATAAGGCATGTCAAGGATAGTTAGATCAAAAGGCTAAACATGAACAATATTTGTTCGTTCAAAGGGGCAAATAACTCTAATATGTAGTACCATCTCCAAGCTTTTCAAGATGCATGTGCCTTACAAAATATAGAGAATGAGTGGAAAAATATTAAGTTGTTCCCATGGACACTCATTAAATAAGTTGAAAATTGGTAGCAATCCTTAGAACTGGAATCTATCAGATGATGGAGTACTATGATTAAGTTGTTCAATGAGAAATATCAAATGTACTATAGAGTGTCCAACTTGAGAAGGTAGATCTAAGGATGGAAACAAGGAACACATGAAGCTTTGGATGCAGCAATAGGCTAATAGCATTCCTTAATGCACATATTTCCTAGCCATGGTTATTCTCAACTAGACTAACTTTGCCACATTGTAGATGGGCTTCAATCTGAAATAAGAAGAACCCTTGGTGTTTATGCCCAAGAGCAGCTGGTAGAATTAAGTGTCCATTGGATCAATAGATTAATCGAACAGGTAGCTAAAACGGAAGGTGAATTAAGAAAAAGAGAAAGTGTAGAAGAGTACAACCATGATCCTTCCATTCATAAAAGGGAGGTTTGATTCTATGATAGTGAGTTGCTCCAAAAATTTCAATATGAAATTATGACCAAGGTTGTTTAGTTATGGGACTCCATGAATAACAGATTTTAAGCTATCCTAAAAATTGTTGAAGAATCCAAAGAACAAGATAGTAATCATGAGTGAAAGAGGCACAAGGAAGTTGAACATTGCTATCAAAGAGGTAAGGACAAGATTGCTACAATATAAAAAGTTGTAGGAAATGAATTAGATGATGGTGGTGGTTGTGAAATCTAATAATATGAACATCTTAAGGAATGTTATCTCATAATGTCACACTTACAAGATTCTAGGATGTATTCTTTGAATCCATGACTAGCACAAAGGCAAACACCTAGAAGATTGCCTTATTCTCAAGGAAATTCTATGTAGTTCTAATCGCAAAAATAGTATTATTCAAGTGGAACTCCACTGCAACAATATGAGTAGTATTAGTAGTGACAGCAACCACAGTCATGGGCACTAGCATCACCAAGGCAAAAATACCCTTACAAATAACTTGATCTATATAGGTATTATATTCAATAGCCTTTTTCTTCACATGACTCTTTTAGTCATGTTTCTACTTTCTAATGCTACTACCACCCTTTTGATTATTATCAAACTCATTCTTCACATACAAGAAGGGATACGACCTATTATCCTTATTCTCCTCCTATCCTTACACATCTTACTTCTCCCAGCACAACTACCACATGCTCCATTTATGTAGGGTGAACTACCAACTCAACCATAACAACACAACACTACAAGGGATATTAATCTACAATCAATTCATCAACTAAGTGGGTCAAATACTCGATCAAAGAAACAACCTTTCTTTTGACCTTGCAAACCACCTAAGCCCTCAATTACACCTATATTTAACAACCCTATTTCTCCATATCCCTCTATATTAAACTTCTTCAAGTTCCCTTTAAATAAAATACCAACCAAGATCCATACTATGATGCTTACTCACATCATATATAATTATATTTATGCTAAACACTATTGTGGCGAACCTTTCCCATGCTATTACATGGGGCCATGATCAACAAAATTATCTTGTAAAATCATATACCATTTCATCAAGAAATGTTGATGTGTGGAAAGGTGAATCTACATGAAGGGAGGTGGACCAACATGCAGGAAGGTGAACTAATGTGCAGGGAGGTGGATTGACATGCAGGGAGATGGATTGACATGCAGGAAGGTGAACCAATGTGTGGGGAGATGGACCGATGTGCAGGGAGGTGAAACATCACTAGTAGAAGGCTATAAAGTAGAGAGAAAAGATGATATCAAGGGGGAGTGAGGTTTTCCTTAACAAATCAGCCTCTCTTTCCAAACAATTATGTCTCTCTCCATTGAGACACACATAGATGGGTAGAGGGGGTCTCTAGGGGCTGAGAAACCAGTAGATGATGATTTTCTTTCTTTCTCTTCTCCTATTTTTTAGGACAACAATAGCACAACTAATGTTCATGGACAATAGGCATAGAAAGTAAGTTCTACAGTCCTATTTCTTTATTTTTGGCAATGGAATAGTGAAAATTAGTAATGGGAGAGCTATGTGGATGATGGCCAACAATCTCAATAGGAAACCAAGAGGTGGTAGTTTTCTTTTCTTGTTTCATGGCTTACTCATGATGGCAGAAAACGTAGGACTAGAGATAGCAACACGTCTACTAGCATGTGATAGTAGGATCTAGTGGCTTATTTTTTTTCTCTCCCTCTCTCTGTGTAGTGTTGTAGTAGTTCAAAGTAGTAGTTGTAGGTGTGGGTTCTACAGTTCTATTCTATTTTTGGCAGGCAGTGCATCCACATTAGGGTTCTCCAAATAGGGACAAATTTTCCTCTCTCATGCTAGCAATGGAACACATTCTTTCTATGCATTATAGATGCATTATTAAGCCCCTTCATCTATCCGCTTCTCTCTCTCTCTCTCTTTCATATGATGGCTATAGGCAATGTTGCCTATGACAGCGTCGGTAAGGGATCGACAATGAATGATGATAGTAGCTAGGAAGCAGGGAAATTTTATTTTGATTACCTTTGTATTCTTGAATTGAAGACACTCATTCAAATTAAAATTTTTAGTTTTTTGCTATCTTCAAAAGGCCACATTACCCTCTCTAGCTAAGACTATTCTTAGGTTTCTGTACCCATATGGGAGGTGCACTAGGAAATTGTCTTCTCAAACAAGTTTTTTTCCAAGTGTTAGTGTGACCAAAATTTATGCATTAACAAAAAAATTCCTAAGAAATTAGTAGATCCTAAAATTCCTTTGATTTATTTTTAGATTTTGGGGAATGAACCATGCAAAGCTCTTATAGATTTTGGTTCCAATGTCAACCTGATCTCTCATGAGATATATATTGCATGGAACCTACCTCTTCTTAGGAAGAGAAATATCATATTAGAATTGGAAAACTAGTCCATCACTGTTCCATTGAGAGTAGTGAAAGACATTATCACCATTGTTTGTGGGTGGTCTTATCCTGTTGATTTCTTAATGATGATGGTGGAGAACTAAAAAGGGAACTTTCCAATCATTATGGGAAGGACATGGTTGAGTGCTATTGATACAAGAATGGCCATAAGAGATATTTTCCTAGAAATATTTAAAGAAAATGAATTTGGAAAGATCAAGAAGAAGTAAGTTCCATGTGTATAGAAACTCTAGGCAATGAAAAAAATAATCCATCTCTATATGCAAGTAGTGTGCACTAGAAGCATAAATTCAAGGTGTCTATACATAGAAGCCACAAAATAGGAGGGCACATTGTGGATGACTGTTGATTCTAAAAGTAGCAGATTTTGTATGAAATCGATTGAGAGCCTAACATGCACATATTTCATAGGCATGGATGAGCTAGAGCAAGTTCATCACTGTAACGATGGAAAATGTCGGCAGCTGGAAAATACCAAACAAAATCCCGCATACACAGTCTTAACCACGGATCTGTGCGAGGGCTGTGCTGGAAAGACGAATCTGCGGTGCCCTGAATGGTCTTGTCAATCAGACAGGGACTTACTAATCAGTAAACCGATGAAGATTACAAATATTTCATGGAACGATCTGATTCGGCGAGTCGCGACATGAGAGAAAAGCGATGTAGATGAATGGTAATGATGATGATAGCGTTAACACGACAACAGGAATCAGACACGAGAGAAACGCGTGATTACAAGATCTATAGTTTGACCCAGGAAAATAAGTATTTTTGTATATTCAAGTTACACTGGGGAGATCCCGATTGTTTTGTATAAAGCAAACACAAAGCAATAAGAAACAAGCAAACTGTCTGAGCAGAAGTGCAGAATAGAATCCGATCTACCTTGTAGGCCGGAGAAGGGATGCAAGGAAGGTCAAGTTCTGACGTCTATTGATCAACTACTTCTGATCAATAGAAACTCACAAACCACACCAGATGATCTCTGGATCTCTGATCTACTCCTTTTTCCTTAGGTAGTCTTTGCTCGGAACTGCCGATGATCACCAATGGAGAAAGTTGCGTGTTCGCCAAAGGGGTAATCGCTCTTACTGCCAATGCTCAAGCCAAATGTCTCCTATCTCTTTGGTAAAGCTAGTGCTGCCAAGGTGGTTGCCAGAAAAATGCTACTGTTTCTCTCTGTCTCGGTGGTTTCTCTGTCTCTGTGTGTTTGTTGTTCTGTTGTTTCTTTTCTTCGCCAACTGGGATATTTATAGGTTTGACGATATGTGGAGAAGGCACAACTGTGTTGACATGTGTTTCAAACTTTTCGGAAGATCATTGACTTGACCATCCTTGTGTTGAAATCCGTAACTACACACAATACACGCATCTGCGTATTGTGCGTATGAGTGACAAATGTGGGTCGGGCATGTCTTAGTTGATTTTGGGCTACATTATGCTCATACGCATTGTGTCGCATATAAGAGCGTAATAAAGCATGAAGATAATAGATTCAAGCTGCTTTACGATCGTTTACGCCGCCGTGTGTAGTGAAGCGTAAGAAATGATTATTTTGACAATGACTTACGCTGACACACGCTGCGTTGCATAACGGGCGTAAGGCGGCCAATATGTAAAAAAGAAAGGCACCGATCTACTGTGTGTCTTTGGTCTCTCATTGACTTTTTCGACGCTCATTACGTTGCCATGCGTACAGAGCGTAAAATCGGCCTTGGACAAAAGACTTAGCCAAAATATACGAGAAGTCACATATTATGTTGCTTAGGCCTCCCCACATCTACTGAAGTAAGTCGCCTTCTGATACCAGGCTATGTTAGACAGAATCACGCTAACCGTCATTACGCTCTGTCGCATGATATAGGGTAAAGATGGAAAACACAGTAAGATGAGAAATCTACAAAAGGAAACCAAAGTCTTGATGCTACGCACCTCTTTGCTTCACCCTGCCTTGTTCTTCTTTCTGGCATTTTGTCATGTACTCTTGCCCGAATCGCGAATCTTCACCTGAGGCCAACTCGCAATTTTCACGGTGTTTCAATGGCCCCTCTTTGTCGACGGTTAGAGGGCCTGCCCAAAAGATGTCGACAAAGAATGCGAAACATCAGAGAGGCAAAAGCACTAACAGCGGTCGTCAATGGCTACTCAAGTGTCACCCTATCAACATAGAAGAGCAAAGCTAGAGGTTATGGGAGATAGGATGATTTGGCAGGAAATAGGTTCAGGGAAGACTCAAATGAGGCAGGATGGCAGAGCTATGGAATGCACTCATTGAACACACAGAAACGTATGTGTACTTGTATTAACAGGAATGCTTTCAGAAAAGAATAGCGCATCAGTCTGAGATTTCTCTATTACAGACTATAGCAGGAATGCTTGCAAAAGGAGCATAGTGCATCACTTTTGCGATATCTCTGCTATGACACTTGATTGCGTTATGCCAGTTTATGGAGTTGATTGCAATGCAAGTGCGGAAAATGGGTGCTTGAGTATGTGGCTTTTTCATGCAGGAAGCAGATGGTAGGGATGAAGCAAAGTAGGAGCTGAGGGTAGGATGATAAGGGGAAGAGGGATACACTTCTAAGTGGATAGGCTAACCCGAGTAGCCATTTCAAAATGCTGTTCGTACTTCACCACTCAGATGAATGCACCTTTGGACGACATCTTCGAAGCAAGTAACCTACAACCAAAGGAGAAAATAGAGGATACCATTGTTCATGTGAGTCATAGGTGAGGTTGTTGAAACGAGTGCCATTAGAGGCTAGATGAAGTGATCGGGTCGTGAAGGAGGAACTGTAGCACGAGGCCAGAATCTTCAACCTTGACGCTCGGCCCAGCATATTGCCACCAAAGATCATCAGACTCGGCACACCTGACTGGTTATGCAAAGGACCAGCCAGATGAATCTGTGAAGCCAGGGCCTGATAGCGATGATGAGCAGAGATCCCCAAAGTCGTAATTGATGGGAATGCCTTTGGGGCTTCGGGCGGTGGAACTAACCTCTCAGAGGTACCACCGCTGGAATGGGCGTGGTGATGGTATCTCCGAGGGGTCAGTAGTATGCCCTTCGGCACATCCAAGGAATCAGTAGGATGATGGTGGGGTAGCGATGCTGGGATTGTCCTAGTATCCCACCCCGCTTATCGTGAAGCTACACAGGGAAGATCACGCTCGCTTGATTTGCATGATGACGGCCTGAAAGTCCCAGTTTTAAGTCCTGATAGACTGTCGTTGCTTTTTTTAAGTCTCAGTAGACCATGGTCCCAGTTTAGAGTCTGGGCGGACAGAGAAATGCTAGTTTTACGTCATAGCGGATGGTGGTAGGGCTGATTTAAGGTCTCAGCAGACCGTGCTGTGGATGTCAGTTTCACGTCATGGCCCAAGGACAAATCTATGCTAGTTTTACATCTCAGTAGACGGTTGCTTACCTTTGCCAGTTTTATGTCATGACGGACAACCGGTGCCAGTTTAGCGTCGTGTCAGACATGTGCAAAAGATGCCAATTTTTCGTTTTGGTAGACCTGTACAACACTACCAGTTTTACGTCATAGCGGATGGTTACAACTTGCCAGTTTAGCGTCATGGTGGATGGTTAGTACCAGTTTAGCGTCGTGGCGGACGCGTGAAGGGTGTGCCAGTTTTACGTCATAGCGGACGTTTGTTGCCAGTTTAACGTCATAGCGGACGATGGTTGCCATACCTGATATTCACACTGGAGATGCCACTATATGTAATATCACTTCAGATATATATGATTGACAGTGTTTGGTAACTTGTTGCCGTCGACATCCGCTAACTTGAATGCTCCATTGCTGTACGCATCAATCACCAAGAAAGGACCCTCCTAGTTTGTAGAGAATTTGCCTACTTGTTTGCGGATGGCCTTGAGAACTAAATCCCCTTTCTTGATCGGACGCTGCTGAAGATTGTGAGATGCTTTTGCATCTGCTTATCTTGATACTTTTCAATTGTATCAAGCGTCTGTATCTGCTTCTCTTCTACTGAATCCAAATCCATGATCTGAGACTCGGTGTGTTGAGCCTCATTTATAATCGTGGAGAGGACCATTCTCAGAGAAGGGATTTGCAACTCGAGGGGCAGCACCACCTCGGATCCGTAGAATAGGCTATAGGGCGTACTGTCTGTAGCTGTCCTACATGTAGTGCGATATGCCCATAGCACATAGAGGATCTTTTTGTGCCACCGTCTCTTATTATTCTCGAGCATTTTCTTGAGCAGATTGATGATGACTTTGTTTGTTCCTTCAGCTTGACCATTTTCTTGCAGGTAATAGGGCGAGGAGAAAGATTTTTTAATGCCAAGGCTATCACAGAAGGATTTGGTCTCTATACTACTAAACTATGGCCCATTGTCGGTCACAATAGTCATCGGGAGACCAAATTTGGTTACAATGTTGTCTACGATGAAATGGCAAATCTGTTGAGATGTGATCTTCCTTAAAGAAATAGCTTCTACCCACTTTGTGAAGTACTCAGTGGAGGTGATTATGAAGCTATGACCTGTGGAAGATTTTGGCGTGATGGGACCTATAATGTCTAGTCCCCATCATTGAAATGGCCATGTTATCTGAGTTGTATGTAACTCTATAGGTGACACGTGTATAAGATTTGCGTGATGCTGACACATGTCACAAGTTTTAACCTTTGTTAGGCAATCTTTTTCCATTCGTGGCCAGTAGTACCCTAAGCGATGGATTTTTGAAGCCATAGCCCATGGTGCTACGTGTCCTCCGCATAATCCCTCATGAACCTCGTCAACGATACGCTGTGCCTAGTCTTTGTTAACGCAGGTAAGCAGCACATCATCAAAAGAGTGTCTACAGAGAGTACTGTCTCCTATGATTACGTATTGCCTAGCTCGTTTGTGGATTGCATCTTTCTGTGCACGTGTCAATTCATATGATAGCTCGCCTTGTAAGAGGTAAGTTTTAATGTTGTCATACCATTCCGGCGTGCTTTCTTCGAGAAGAGAAGATATTTGCGCCACCTGAATGATAGGACCTGTACAATCTATTATTAAAGCAGGATAAGTATCGAGTAGATGTGAGGACACCTTTAAGGCTAGCGTAGCCAGTGCATCGGCCAGTGTGTTATCGGTTCGTGGCACGTGTTGGGCATCGATGGTCGCGAATTGGTTCAGAAGATCTTTAGCCATATCGCAATAGGGCTACAGATGTACAGCTTTGCAGGCGTAGACTCTTGTGATCTGATTGATGAAGAGCATCGAATCACCCCTAATTGCCAAGTGTCAAACATCGACTTCGCTGGAAGCTAGTAATCCTCTGAGGAGTCCCTCGTACTCTGCTACATTGTTTGTATAGGGGAAGGTCAAGCGATAAGCGTGAAGACACACATCCTCAGGTGATAGCGTAATAATGGTGGTAGCACTACCACCTCTAGCGATTGAAGCTCCGTCGAAATGCAACATCGCCTCGAGGCCTGTTAAGATAGGGCTTAAACTATGTACATGTTCGTCTGGAAACTCAGGCTCTATGGTTGCCTGACTGTCAATAGGTGATGTTACTAACTGGTTAGCTATTGCCTAGCCTTTCATAGAAGATTGGCCAACATAATGCAGATCAAATTCTGCTGTGATAGCCTTCCAGCGAGCTATTCTGCTACTCTCATATAAATTGTGCGTAATGGTCCTAAGGATGTTATTTTTATAGATGATGTTAACTTGGCTACGGAAAAGGTAATGTCTACACTTTTTGAGCATAAATACTAATGCTAAGCAGTTATGCTCTACTTCGTTGTACCTCGTTTCGTATGCATATAGAGCATGACTTAAGTAGTAGATGGGCACTTCTGACCCATCATCACTCCTTTGACCAAGTAATGCTGCTAACGCTATGTCCGAAGTCGCAAGGTAAATGTAAAACGGTAGACCTTTTTGTGGTGGGAAAACTGTTGGTAAGTGTTGAAGTTCTTGTTTTAGGCTGTCAAACACATGCTGACAATCTTCCATCCATTTGAAATTAACCCCCTTTTTAAGAAAATGTTGCATAGGGTGTAACTTGTCAGTTAATCTCGAGATGAACCAGCGTATAAACTGTAATCATCCTTGTAACCTTCGTAATTGCTTGAGGTCTGTGGGAGGCGTTAATTTGACAATGGCTTTGACCTTATCAGGGTCAACTCATATGCCGGTTTCTGACACCACAAACCCCAGCATGTGTCNAGGACAGAAGCGCATGCCCAACTGTCGTATCGACTAGTTGGTCGATACTCGGTAGTGGAAAGTTATCCTTGATTGTGGCTTTGTTCAAATCTCGGAAGTCTATGCAGATGCGTATGCTTCCAGTCTTCTTTGGGATGACTACAATGTTAGATACCCAATCCGAGTAGTCGACTGCGTGGATGAAACTAGCCTGATACAGTTTAGTGATCTCATCACGCACGGCTAGCACGATCTCTAGCTTGATTTTTCATACCTTTTGCGTAATTGCTTTAATCTGCGGGTCTAAGATTATGTTATGCTGAATTAACCTAGGATCTAGTCCCGGCATATCCTCTCATGACCATGCAAACACCGTGATGTTGTCTTGTAGGACTTGTTTTATAGAATTGTGTGTTTCCTGGTCTAGTAAAGAACTAACCTTAAGCGTTTTGTCTTTACCCTTATGCATAACGATAGAAAATTCATTGAGGGGGTCTTCGGTTATGTCCCCAGCCTCCAGGTCTAGCGTGCGTGTCGACTATTCTGGCCATTCTGGGGACGTTTTTGATCTAGCTATGGTTATGTCATCAAAGGGAGGGCTAATTTCTACTAGCGTAGGGTTGAATTGCCTAACTACCCTCCCGTATGGACCTGTCAAAGTTAGTGGTGCTGAAAATGTTTCATCCATTTGCAAATTATCCTGCAAAATCGCCAAACGCGTAAATGATTAGGAGAAAGCATGATGTAGTGTTGTTGAACATGGAAAGCTAACTGAATTTTGAATTTTCTGAACAGGCTATAATTAATGTTACCCAATTACGAGGCGATAAAATGTGATAGTTTAATGTCATTTCGGATAGTGGAGCAAGCGATATCTGCCGCATTAATATCTTGATTTTTGGGTTCCATTTTAGGAAAGTCCCGCTGAAATCGGGCATCAAGTCGGTGATTTTCGCATATAAGTAAGTACTTTTTGGTAAGAATGGGCTACTGGCTGTCTCGAAATCAACTTCCTAACTGTTATGAAGCGGGAGGAAGAAGAGCAAAAGGTTGGAACGTGTAATTTGCAAAGACGTGAACGTGTGAAGCTGTGAAGGTTTTGAAGCTACGATAATGGTGCCTAAAGCAAAAAAGAAGAACACAAAATTGGCTAAGATCGACGAGGTGCAAGAGAATCTGGAACGCGCTTCACAGGCGGTGGTTGAAGTGAGGGACCCCACGCCCTTGAACCAGTAGGCCATCTCTTGCGTATTCGTGTTATTCTAGCATTGTTTATTATTGTAGCATTATTTGCGTAAATGGGGGTTTTAGACTATGGGCCTCACGTTAAGACGAGGGTTTAATGGGATTGCGTCTATCGCCGTTGTCAGGGACAAACCTTGCGCTATTGCAAGGGTTTGGGTGATTTCAGCATGGATAACTAAGCGTAATCTGTAGGTTTTTTGTATTCAAACATGAAAATGTAAATCTAGGCGTTGATCTGTGTATTGTGTTTTCTGTACAGTATTATGCTAAAGCCTGTCTTAATCATGTTAGACATCATTGGGGTTCTATGCTGCATAAACTCGATCGTGCCTAATGTCCCTCCCCCGCAAACTCGGTTGCATGGGAAGGCCATATGGTTTTGAAAGGGTGCACTGGAGTTTCTACAGTTCTTACTGCGTAACTACAGTGTCATTATATGGTCTAATTTGTCAGGCGATATTGCTGGTGCCATTTTGAGGCACCTGCTAGTGGGTTCTGCGCAGGGCATCTTGGCCTTCTTGACAGACAGAGCCNAAGTTGTACACGATGCCTGGTGGGTTCTGGAAGTAGGTCGAGACATGACGAGCCACAAACAGAGTGTTATAGGCGTGGTAACAACTAAACTGGGCCATCTCCCAGATCCAACCTAAGCGCCTCAAACCTCGGGNTTCATGAGAACAGGTTAGTAGAAGATGGTGATACGTTTTCATGGACCGAAACGGCAATAAAGGCGTTTACCTCAACTAGAAACGTACGCGCTGGTGTGATGGGGCAGATCGGCTTTGACATTCATGAGTACCCCACCAGCTATGCTAACGCTTTTGAGACTTGCCAGAATCTTGGGTGGCTACATGATGACTGGACCTTGGATCCACCCCTTACCATTGAGAACGTGCAGAGGAACCTTCCTCCATTTCCTTTGTCATTTGGACCTGGTATAACTACTATGTATTCAATTGTTGCGTGGTGTAGTTGTGAACTGTGAACGTTGAGTAATAGTGTTTTTGCCTGACCTGTGTCTTACATTGTTTAGTCAGGGAATCCTGGGAGATTACCCTTACAATTTTCGGCCGTGAGGCGAATATCGTCCTCTTTCGCTACGGCGACATCAAGGATGCACAACGCTGGCTCGGCCACGCGGCGACCCTAGTTGTGGTGGTCACCAAGATCCGAGAAGTGATGTTATTGCATTTATTTTTAGCCGCAACTCCTGATGTCCCCACCAGCGAAATGCTAACCCTGGTCAACTCCTTCAGCGAAAAGGCAGAGCATTTTTGCATGCGTGTGCATAACGTGCGTGTAAGTTTCGACATTGATGCTCAGCTCTTTGCAAACCTTTTTGGTATCCCTTCTGATGGCCTTCCCATAGACGAGAAGGTGAAGAGGAGTCTCAACTGCCAGAAGTGACTGGAGGAGTGGGTAAGGGTCAAGAAGGAGCCTAAAGGGATTATTTGTGAAAGAATCGAACTAGGAGTCGCCAAGACATTTTATCCCCTTTTCTGGACCCAGCCTTTCCGCAAAACCCTCTTGCAAGGGAAGTTCTTTTCCATAGAGTAGACTCGTATTATGCGGGAGGTTCTGGAAGAAGGGACCTAGTTCAATTGGGCAAGCTATTTTGTTGCGGGACTACGCTTTGAGATGATCAGGCTTTGCAAGAAGCTTAAGTCTCATTTCAATGTGCATTATGCCTTCTTCATAGCTTGCCTTCGGTGTTTTGCTGAGTTTTTGGTCGTCCAAAGGGATGGGGTCTAGGTGCAACAAGACCAAGACTAGCTATCCAAACCTTGGATTACGCATATCCTCAACACTACCCATGGGCAGGATCCTTTGGAAGGGATTGGGGAATCTCTATCTATAACGACCAGAGGTTTGGCGGCGCCTCGAGTGCGAGGCCTCGACAGTGTAGGCGGGATAATGCCTACTTACACCGGCGATGCCTCATGAGGGAAACGCTTGGTGAAAGAAATTGTAGAACCTGCAGCTCAACGTAAAAGGCTCCATATAGCTGAGGCTTCTGTGGAACATGGGAGTGGCATGGGTCGAACTGTGGAGGTCAGAGTTCAGTGGAGTAAGCCTCCGCCTGCTAAGCGTGAGGGAGATGTATTGAAAACTGTATTACGCAATGTTTACTTAGAATATTTGGAATGATGTATTAAGAGCATTGTGATATGACCAGTGAAAATTAAGGAGTAGCTGACCCCTGAAATAGGGGCAGTGATACTGAGTCATGGGGAAGGGGCCCCATTTTTAGAAAAAGAGGTCCCAGCTGTTGAGACAAGCGCCGCACAGACTCATGTGCGTGAGGAGGCCCTAGCTGGAGGGGTAAGCGATGCACAGACCCTTGTGCGTGAAGAGGGGAAGGAAGTAGAAGAGGTTGGAGGGTTCGCCACTGTTACTGGTAGAGGTAATGAGCATGTTAGAAATTTTGCAGAATTCTGTTAATAATTAGAGTTTCTAACTTGACTACGCTACAGGATAAGAAGACGCATCCACGTCCGTTGCTGTGAGCAGAGCGTGGAGATATTTTCTTGACAAGTTCGCCTTCATGGAAGGCATTGTCAATGACATGATTGAGTGCCTCGAGCGTGTCGATCCTGAAGCTGGTATGCTATAGCTATAAAAGGTTTATTTTTGTTATACAGTAATAATGTATCATATACAATGATAATATTTGCTGTTAGGAGCTCGCCTTCGATGGGACCCAACGGAGCCCATTGATTTGGACACAGTGGAGCCTCCATCTGATGGAGCAGTCATGCCACGCCACATTTATGAGGAGATGCATAAATGTGCATTACGCTCGACACGCTCCTTATGGGAGAGTAAGGGCATGAATGAAAACCTCTCGAAAAGGCTGCAGAGGTCAGAGCAGAAGATTGAGTCTCTGACCAAAGAGGTCGAAGATCAGAAGTCGCGATGCGAGTTCCTATAGGCGTGGGAGACGGGCGATGAGGACTAGGGTACTACTGTTATTGACTACTCCCGTTATTGGACCACCATCAAAAACAGCATGCAAACCAATCTTGCATTGGTAGAGCAACGGATGCAGATAGAGCTCCTAGCCCAGAAAAGCCAGGATTGGATGGATTACTGTGCAAGTGTGCAAGAGTGGGGGCAGAAGGAAAAGGACCACAAACATTTGTATAAGCGAGAAAGCATCGCTTATCATAAAATTTATTGCGATTCTGCGGTCAAAGCTCAATCCTTGCAAGTCTTCCTTGACGTCATTGGAGCATCCGAAGCCTTCAAGAAGTTCGAAGAGCAGGTGACTGTAAGTGCATCCCCGGAAAGGGAGATGACTCTCCCTCGGGGCCAGACTATAGTCCCTACATTCTTCCTGGACCCACCTCGCTGGACTGACGTAGAGAAAGGGAAGGTGAAGGTTGGAGCTACCCTGGGAGATGGAACGTGGTCTGATCTGATCGAGGATGAGATCATGGAGCGCCTGTGGGTTAGCTTAGACAAGCTTCCATTTGCTGCGGAAGCAGGGCCATTGCGAGTAAGTTTATGCATGACTAAATCTAAATTTTCTAACTGCATTGTCAAGTTTTGTTCTTGCTAACATGTTTTCTGTATCTAGGTAACAATAGAGGACAAAGAAGACGAGCAAGCTGAGGAGCCAGTACAAGAGGAAGAACACAGCGATGAAGAGCATCCTCCCGTGGAGCCGATACCAGAGCAGGGACCTCATGAAGAGGGGATTCCTCATGAAGGAATACTTCCCAGGAGAGAAGGCCCACTAGAGGATGATTTATTAGGACTAGAGCCAAACTTAAGAGATACTGGTGACAGTGGCATTAGGGGAGATGCGTAATTGTGGTTTACCCATGGATTTATTGATTGGAATTGACAATGGTTATGCTAATGACTGGAAGACTGGCTACAAGATTTTTGTGGCAATTTTAAATGTCTATTTAATTGTTTGCTTTTTGGGTGTTTATCTACAAAGCGTAAGCGTAGTTATTAACGATTTTTCTTAAGTTATATTATAAAGGAGTGGAATTGCCAGTTTAAGGCCATAGCAGGCCGTCACTAGTTTTAGGACATTGTAGGCTATCATGAGTGTTTGCGTAATCTGGAAGCTATTTTTAGGCCATTGCAGGCCATGGTTAGTTTTAGGCCATTACGGGCCATAACTAGTTTAAGGCCGTTGCGGGCCCTACATAATGTAGAAAGCGTATTTGGTGGTAGTGTATATTTTTTTTTTCGTTTTTGCGTATCAAAAGATGTGAATGCGTACATAACAAGAATGTAATAGCGTAAAGAAGGAATGACAAGCATAAACATTGAAAATTTCTATGGCGTAAATATGCATTAAACGAAAACGAAATGCTAAGCGTAAACTGCGATAATTGTTAACAAACATGATAATGTGTGTAAATGCCGTTCAATTCAACCGCTAATTCGCAATTGTTTCTTAACGGCCTTTACGTTCAATGTTGCGTAAGGGCGGAGGGGTTTACAGTTTGACTCCTCCATGCCACAATCCTGAAATGGTAGGTTCGCCCAGGCTAAACTGTCATCATTGGTTCCATTTTTTAAGGGGATTTGGAGATTGGTCTGATCGTCCGAGGCTTCTATCTCCGAACCTTGCTCTTCCTCAATGTTGTTGACAGTCCTGGGGGTGATTTCATCACCGCGTATTATGACCTCCCCTCCTGCGTAAGGTAGGTGTATTTCTTGTGTATCGGTGATGAAACCACCCTCATCTAGGCTAACCAGGACCTCCCTAGGATCAAGTTGAAGCTAGACATCTCCTCGATGACTAAGAATGTGGCATCCGTTGGGAATTGCTTCCCTACCACAAACTCGATATGCACCGTTCCCTTGACTTGAACCCTTGCTCCATTGAATGACTTTACGCATGTTGTCATCGTGGGAATGATCTGGTCGACCAGACCCAACCTATCCACGATAGGATAAGGAATGACGTTTCCAGCGACGCCGTCGTCCACATGTATTCTCCGGATCAGGTACTGACCGACCCAAATTGTGATGAACATGGGTTTAGTGGTCACCTGACCTTTTTCAGGATCATCTTTGATGGACTCGTCATGAAAGGTCGGTGAGGTGGGCTTAGATTGCTCAGCTTCGGAAGGAAATATGACCGTGTGGATCGCTTCCTCCTCCGCTAGTAAGCTTTCATCCACAGGTATGGATGTCAGCATACGGACCATAGCCTCACGGTGTTTTTGGGATGTCATAAGCAGGTCATAGAGGCTCAGCGTTGTATTTTTTTGTTTTAAAGCCTGTTTAACCTGCGTAAACACGTTGAGGAGGTCCCTCTCTCAGCTAGGTTGCTTTTTCCCCTTGTCTTCTTCCATTTTTCCCAAGAGACAAATCTCCCAAGGTGGAATGGTGTCCGTCGAGGGGTTGTTCCTTTTCTCGTCGAGAGGGGGTGACTGCGTTTCTGCACCTTTATCCTATCTCTGAGGTACAGGCGAAGGCACAGAGGCCAGGGGCCTTGGCTTAGGGAAGCCAAGCGTAGAGTAGTCTTTTGTAGCATTGACGGATGTATCCTCTTGCTTTTTTTTGTCGGGTGGTGGTTGGCGGTTTTGGTTAGAGGTCTGCCCCTGCGTGAGAGGAGCAGCCGGTGGTTTTGACGCTCTGATAATAAAAGGTGGCCTATGCATGGGCGCAGATGAGGCTGCAGCTTGGCTACTACTACGTGGCTGAGTGGCATTCTGAGAAGGTGCACGAATGATAAAAGATGGCCTTGAGACGTCACTGGTTGTCGATGAAGGGCTTCCCCCCTGTTGTGAGTTGGTAGGCAGCCGTAAAATAAAAGGTTGTCTGGGTGGTGCCTTCCTCTCACTGTCCGTACTCACCACACTGATTGTATAGGGTGCATCGTTTGCATTCAACAGATTCCTATACATGTGCAATGCTTGGTTTTCCGGACGCACTGAACTACTGCCATCCAGTTTCAGATGACCCTCGTCAATCATGCGTTGAATGTCATCCTTCAATGCCGAGCAGTAGTCTGTATCATGACCACACAACTGGTGGTAGTCACAGAAACGGTCCAGCCTGAAAGATTTCAGAACAGGTGGTTCGTTAGGCAAGGCTAAAGAAGGATTCTTCAGCAGTTCACAATGACGTCTGTGATGCTTCAGAGCTTCTTCGGATACCCTTTTGGGTTGCATGTATCCTGCCCCTAACAATTATCTCAACAGTTCTGAATGTTTTACAGGTAGGGCTGTATACTTTGAGCAATCTTTATGCTCAAAGTTTGGTTTTGGCTGGGTGGAGCCTTCAGGGGCCGCTGTGTCCTAGCTGGTGCTACCTGCACTGGCCGTGGTCTCAGGAGGCACGGTAGGTGCCTTCTTGTTCTTGTTCTTTGGGCCTTCAGCCAGCGTAGCTACTGTCATTGTCACCACTTTACCTTTTTCCTTGCCCTTGTTGTGGGTGTTCTTGTAGGCGACATACGCCAGGTCTTTGCTGGCCTTCGTAGCATCTTAGATGCTTCTAATTTGAGCGAAGGCCTGATGTAAGGAGTTGGAGGAAAGATAATACAGCTTTGACTTAATGAAGTCATTGACTACTCCTTTGAAAATGGCCAGTAAATGTGAGTCTGTGATTGGCTCATGTATTTCATTCAAAGTAGCATTCCAGCACTGTATGAACTTCTGGACTGGTTCGAGAGGATCTTGTTTCACTCCCATAAGTTGATCTAACGTGACTTACGGCTTTAAGTTGTATTTAAAGTGAGTCACGAATTGTGTCAGAAGCTCTTCCAAGGTTGAAATGGAAGAGCGTGGGAGGGCTCGATACCAATCTAGAGCTTTCCCTGTCAGCGACATAGCAAAGACGTGGATAATCATATGAGGCCACTGTTGCAGCAATAAGGATTCGAATCTGAAGGTGACCAAGTGAGCGTTGGGATCCCCCTCCCCATTATACTTGGTAAAATGAGGCAAGGACATCCCTGGTGGCAACGACAACATGGGGACCGCTGCGCTAATAGGATCATCTTGGTAAGAGTCCATGATCTGTACAGTATCTGAGCCAGTGGCCTTAAGACACCTAACCTCCTTGGTGAGGGTTTGAATCAGTAGAAAGGCTTGATCCAGACCTGTTGCTGGAGGTGCCTATGCAGGAGGAGCAGGGGGCTGACCTGGAAAAGCCATGCCAGGAAGTGGAAATGGTGGGATGGTTTGGCTGGTAGATGGTGGGGCAGGAATCCCTGCAGGTAGGGGGGCCTGTAAAGACCACCACCCACCATTTTGGAAAGAGAGGTTAGTTACCATCTGCTGCACGGTATAAGAATGAGGATATTGCGGAACCATCGACGGAATATGTGTTGCGGGTGCCACCGAGGGTTGCACACCGTATATCGCAGACTGGTTGTGTTGTGCCGCAGGGTAGGTCCACTGACTCGCAACAGGCTATTGGACAGGTATCTATGGTTGCACAATGGTGGTGATCTGTCAGGTTAGAGGGGGCGGCAGCGACAAAGCTTGGATCAGACGAGTTCTGGACATGGCTTGGGGTTGGATCTGCGGGATGAAATGGGGCGCGGTGGATGCTAGAACCAGCGCCGGAATGCTAAGTATATGTGGTAATGAAACTGCCCCCATGTTATTTTGAGGTTTTTTCATTTGCAGCCCAGATGGCTACGCAGTGGCTTGTGGAATGATAGGGAAGTGCGTCTGTGTGGGCATGCCTGGGTCAAGAGGAGCGGCCTCTCCGTTGAAGGGAAACAGGGGATTTATGTATGTGTGGGGGCTTAGAGTATGGAACGAGTGTTCAGACTGGGCTGCCAATTCATCCTCTTCCTCCTCCCCATTCTGGGGCTCCAGCGTAGCCCATGAAGCCTGGCCCTTGGCCATGACCAACTGTGTTATAATTTCATGTTGATGTTCGGTCAAAGGAATGATGTCATAGGCTGTTGGAGTGAAATCGTGACCTCCTTGATGGATCATCTCAAAGTTTCTTTTTGCTTCGATCTCGGCTCGGCTAAGGGCAAGCTTTGCCTGGATCTTAACGTAGATGAAATTGTATTCTTCAGGGGTTATGACCATGAAAACGGGGTCTTTGCCCTACAGTCTCAATGACCTATGCGATGGTCCCTGCGGTCCCGCTGCACCAAAAGCTGGTCTGGTGACAACGATAGGATTCACAGATGTGGTACCCACATCAGTGGTGACCATGGTGGTTGTGGTTGTGTATACAGAATCCATTGATTGAGTGGATTAGCTGTGACAAATGACGGGATCTAATAAGAGGCTAACAAAAAGATCGCAAATAGGCTTTCTGCCCTGTAGGATTCCAAAGGAATCGTTCCTGTGACCGATATACACCACACGATTTGCCGTAAACTTCCCTAGAGGTATTATGTTTACAGTTTTGGGTATAAATCACTAACAGGGATACCCAAAAAATACGGATCAGAGCCTAGGCCCTCCTTCTAACGCCAGAAAACTGTAACGATGGAAAATGTCGGTAGTTGGAAAATACCAAACAAAATCCCACGTACACAGTCTTAACCACGGATCTGTGCAAGGGTTGTGCTGGAAAGACGAATTCGCGGTGCCCTGAACGGTCTTGTCGATCAGACAGGGACTTACTAATCAGTAAACCGATGAAGATTACGAATATTTCGTGGAACGATCTGATTCGGCGAGTCGCGAAATGAGAGAAAAGCGATGTAGATGAATGGGAATGATGATGATAGCATTAACACGACAACAGGAATCAGACATGAGAGAAACGTGTGATTACAAGATCTATAGCTTGACCTAGGAAAATAAGTATTTTTGTATATTCAAGTTACACTGGGGAGACCCCGATTTTTTTGTATAAAGCAAACACAAAGCAACAAGAAACAAGCAAACTGTCTGAGCAGAAGTGCAGAATAGAATCCGATCTACATTGTAGGCCGGAGAAGGGATGCAAGGAAGGTCAAGTTCTGACGTCTATTGATTAACTGATTCTGATCAATAGAAACTCACAAACCACACCAGATGATCTCTGGATCTCTGATCTGCTCCTTTTACCTTAGGTAGTCTTTGCTCGGAACTACCGATGATCACCAATGGAGAAAGTTGCGTGTTCGCCAAAGGGGTAATCGCTCTTACTACCAATGCTCAAGCCAAATGTCTTCTGTCTCTTTGGGAAAGCTAGTGCTGCCAAGGTGGTTGCCAGAAAAATGCTGCTGTTTCTCTCTGTCTCGGTGGTTTCTTTGTCTCTGTGTGTCTGTTGTTCTGTTGTTTCTTTTCTTCGCCAACTGGGATATTTATAGGTTTGACGATATGTGGAGAAGACACAGCTGTGATGACATGTGTTTCAAACTTTTTGAAAGATCATTAACTTGACCATCCTTGTGTTGAAATCCGTAACTACGCATAATACGCGCATCTGCGTATTGTGCGTATGAGTGACAAATGTGGGTCGGGCATGTCTCAGTTGATTTTGGGCTACATTACGCTCGTACGCATTGCGTCGTGTATAAGAGCATAATAAAGCATGAAGACAATAGATTCAAGCTACTTTACGCTCGTTTATGCCGCTGTGCATAGTGAAGCTTAAGCAATGATTATTTTGACGATGACTTACGCTGACACAAGCTGCGTTGCGTAACAGGCGTAAGGCGGTCAATATGTAAAAAAGAAAGGCGCCGATCTACTATGCATCTTTGGTCTCTCTTTGACTTTTTAGACGCTCATTACGCTGCCGTGCGTACAGAGCGTAAACTCGGCCTTGGATAAAAGACTTAGCCAAAATATACGAGAAGTCGCATATTACGCTGCTTAGGCCTCCCCACATCCGCTGAAGTAAGTCGCCTTCTGATACTAGGCTATGTTAGACAGAATCATGCTAAACATCATTATGCTATGTCGCATGATATAGCGTAAAGATGGAAAACACAGTAAGATGAGAAATCTACAAAAGGAAACCAAAGTCTTGATGCCGCATGCCTCTTTGCTTTGCCCTACCTTGTTCTTCTTTCTGGCATTCTGTCGTGTACTCTTGCCTGAATCGCGAATCTTCGCCTGAGGCCAACTCGCAATTTTCACGGTGTTTCAATCACCACCTATCTAATGATGCAAATGATGATACCTACTTGGGAGAGTTGGAAGTTCTTGACAATTTCAAGCAAGAGCCCCTTGAACTAAAAATGCTATTAGCAGACATGGATTATGTGTTCTTAAACAATAGGAAGTTGATCATAATCAATGCAAATCTTACTCCAGAATAGAAAAAGATGCTATTGAATATGATTAAAAAATGATCAACATCTTTTTCTTAGTCATATCCTAAACTCACAAGGATTGATCCTAGGATATGCTAGCATTGCATCTACATTGATTTGGCCATGAAGCCAAAGAGATAGCCATAGAGGTGATTGAACCCAAAATTGAAGTAGATCATCAAAGAGAAAATCAAACAACTCCTCAAAGAAAGGTTCATTCATCCCATTGTAGATAGTGAGTGGGTTAGTTAACTCATGATTGTGCCAAAGAAAGGAGGTAAGTGGAGGGTTTGCATTGACTTTTGGTTGCAAAATATAGTAACATTCAAGGACCATTTTCCATTACCATTTGTTGATTAGGTGTTAGACATAATATCTAGGCATTTCTACTACATTTTTCTAGATGGTTATAGTGGTTATAATCAAATTTAAATTACACCAGAGAACTAGGCCAAAACAACATTTATGAGTCCTTGGTGGATTTTTGCATATGGCAAGATGCCTTTTGATCTATGCAATTCCCCTACTACATTCTAATGCTTGGTTTTAAGCATTTTTTAACAAAAAATCTATAGTGGTGTGGAAGTCTTTATGGATGACTTATCCACCTATAGAGTTACATTTGAGTAAGCCTTGGACCACGTTGAGCAAGTATTGAAATGATGTGTTAAGATAAACCTCATGCTCAGCTAGCAGAAAAGTCATCTAATTGTCCAATAAGGCATTATATTGGGGCATTGAATCTCAAAATCAAGAATTGAAGTAAACCCTAAGAAAATAAAGGTCATCCAAGGAATAGCCCACCAACCAAAAACTGTCAAAGATGTTTGATTATTCCTTGGACATACTAGATACTATTAGTGATTCATAGAGAATTTATCTAAGATTGCAAAACCATTGGTGGAGCTAACAGTGAAAGATGCTCCATTTGTATGGAGTGAAAAATGTGAAAAAGCATTCCAATAGTTAAAAGAAAAACTTGTAGAAACTCCAATTCTTCAAGCACCTCGCTAGTCCAAACCATTTTGTGTCATTATGGATGCATCAAATTATGCCTTGGGAGCCATGCTTACATAGATGAATGAAAAAAATTGTCCATACTACATCCACTACACAAGCCAAAGCATTGTGAATGCACAATTGAACTACACACCATAGAAAAAGAACTAATGGTAGTGTTGTTTGCTCTTTTTAGGCATTATGTGCTTGAATACAAAGTGTTTGTGCACACTAACCATAGTGCCATCTACTTTTAGATAAATAAGCCAACAATGAGTCCCTGTGTCATACAGTGGCTAATGATCTTATAGGAATTTGATCTTATGATAATATATTGAAAAGGCACTTCGAATGTAGTTGCTGACCACTTGTCTCAATTATGATGGAATAACAAAGAGGAGGAAAATCCACTATCTGATATTTTTCTTAATGAAATCCTCTTTTTCGAAGCTATAACTAAAGAATTGCCCAATGAGCCTAAATGATATGATGGCATTTTCACCTATATTCTCACTCAAGAGATGACAAAAGGGTTGGACCACTAAAAGAAACCATAGTCTCTTCAACAAGTAAAACATTTCATGAAGATTAATGAACACCTCTACAAGGTGTGTGTCAATGGCCTGGTTCATTGGTGTGTCCTTGGTGCTAATCAACTACACATTCTCTAGTATGCACATGAGGGTCCTTTTAGGGGCCACTATGCTAGGAGATGCATGGCAATTAAAATCATGATGGCAGGGTACTATTGGCCAACAATTTTTACATGGAAGAACCTCAACAATGGATTCAACCATTGGAATCCTTTGACATTTGGGGCATTTCTTTCATGGATCTCATCATGACCATGTCTAATGGAAAGGCATATATCATAGTGACTATTGACTATTGTATGAAATGGGCAAAAGTAGAGTAGCTATCACTGACTATACATCTTCCACTACTTCTCGATTTGTACAACAAAATGTTGTAAATAGGTTTGGTGTGCCATGTGCATTAATTTTTGATAATGGAACTCACTTCATAAGCACTACTTTTCAGAAGCTCATGCAATGCTTGGGGGTTGAACATAAAGTCACAACACCCTACCACCCCTAAGCCAATGATCAAGCTGTGGTTACCAATAAGGAAATCACAAAGATTCTAATAAGAACTATTGGAAAATATAGGAAAGACTGGAGCATAAAACTCAATGATGTCCTTTGGGCCTACCACTCAACATGTAAACTTCCTATAGGCTATTCTCNATGGAGCATAAAACTCAATGATGTCATTTGGGCCTACCACTCAACATGTAAACTTCCTATAGGCTATTCTCCCTATGAAAAATAACCAACACTTCCTATTTAATCCAAGCTCTATACACTTTTAACAACTTGTGACCTCAATCTTGACTTGAGTCTAGGACAAAAAGAAAGATTGATGAATTTCAACTTGCTAGATAAAAATTGATTGGTAGCCTTATCATCTAATAAGTTGAATAAGGTGTACAAAAAAAAAAAAAAGACCATGACCTTAAAATTAGAAAAGTCAAATTTCAACTCGGAGATAAGGTTCTTAAATGAAATCTCACACACGTACCTTAACAAACTAAGTTCCAAACATTGTGGGAAGGACCTTACATCATTTACAAAACTTTTTCTTCTAAGCCCATGATGATCTATAAATGTGAGAGCCTAGATAAGAAATATCTAATTAACATACAATAGTTTAAACTTTTTCACAAGAATAAGCTAGCTAATACAACAAATGCCTCATCAGATGGATAATCATGCTCAATATTTCAGATTTCCCTCTTTTAACTTAGTCATGGGGGAGATGGCCATCTGTGTCAACCATATAACTAGGTCCTTAGTTTTTCATATTTTTTTCCATGTTTGTTATTTTACACATTTTTTTTACATATTCTTTATTTTACATCTTCTTGTTTTCATGTTATTAATCTTTTCTACTTTTTATTTTACAACATTGTTAGAAAATTTGCTATTTCTTGATTATTTTACACTTTCTTTTATATTTTCTTCTATTTTGGTGTGATTGTCTAACTTTTGTTAATAAGTGCTAAGCATAGTGGTAATTTACTTTTTGATGGTGATATGTACTATTTTGTTATTTGATTGTTGGTGTTTGGATTGTAGCTTTGAATTTTGATATGCATAACTAGGACATGGTTTCTTGTTTATACAACAAGCTATGAGTCCACAACATCCACCCATCCACAAACTCTATAGTTTTCCTTATTCTAGAAATGTGTAGTCCTTTTTTCATTAATAAAAATTTAATGAATATGTGACTCTAGTAGTTTCTATATTTGGAAAGGATTCAAAGGTTTGAATAGGATGTGACTTTAAGGGGATTTGGTATTTTTTGTGCCTTTCTATTTGCCTAGGTGCATGTGTGTTTTCATAGATTTCTTACCATTCCATATCGACCAATAAAAGAAAGTTGCATAATTCTTTGCATAGTGTGGTTCTCATCATAAAAAAATGATAGGAATTCAAAGCATAACCCTTAGAAAAAATAAGCACATACATCTTTGCATGGTGTGGTTTCCATTTCAAAAAAGGAAAAAATGAAAAAAAGGAAAAAAATGATGAAAATTCAAAGCATACCCCTTAGACACAATAAACGAACTACAAGCAGTAGTTATGAAACTAGAAATACATGTAACCCATGCTTGAGGTCTCCTCTAACTAAGGCTCTTCCTCACTTTCTACTTCTCTTTTGTTCTCTAATAAGAAATAGTGCTTGTTCTATGGGAGCACTCTTGTGTCCAAGGAAAGTGGACTACTCATAGAATGATGATGCAATGTCACTGAATGTGGTTTGTTTTGGTATGGACCAATGATTTATTTTATTAATTCATTTAACCAAAAAATTCACAAGGGACTTTATGTGATCTTAATCAGGAACTTCATTCCACTCTCTTTCATTCATCTATGCTTTCCATGTCTACCTTACTACCAGTTTCATGTTCTTGTTTAATGTCCTAGTTTGATGTGTCAAAATTATTAGGTAGTTTCTTATTGATTTTTATACTTAAATTTCCATAATCATTAATCATCCATGGATTCCATAGACTCGGTTTGAAGTTATGTAAGGTCAATAAAAGGCCTATGCCTACTTTGGGGAGGATCCACTTGCATATCTTTTGGTTGGATTAGTTAAGTTTTTTATCCTTAGATACTCTTATAATAAAATCCTTTTGTTTACCTCATCAGTGACATCCAATTGTGCACATTGTCAAAACATTTTTTAGTAAACTTTCCTTTTTATTATTGTGAATTCTTACACCCTCTTCGAATATTTCCTTATGTATAACTTTTTCAAATTTAATTGATCACTTATTTATGTTACCCTATTTGTTAGTTTTCCCAGTAACACTACTAAAGGAATTAATCTACCACAATCATCATGTAGCCAAGTATAACCACTAATGAGACATGGTACTTAATAACTATGTATTATACATTGCATACTAATTCATGGTTTTATTGTGATTGTAGTGGGAAGCATGGACTAGAAGTGGAACTATCTTCACCAAGGATGATGCAACAATACCACTTGAAAAGGATCGTTCATGATTGTTGGATATTATCTATTACTCTTTAGCTGCTAAGAGGAGTTGGATGTCAATTTTATCTAGGCTGTTCACTTATATTATCATGAATACCAAATTTTATAAAAGATTATAAATCTGTATATCTAGATGCTCAGAGTCTGTTTGTTCCATCTGAGTCAGTTGTATGTTAGTCAATAATCCCAACCTACCCAATATTTTTTAAGGAACTTGTTCCTCTCCTTCTTCACTCAAGAATGAGTTTTCATTCAGTCATGGAGGTATGATGAGTCATAATTTGACTAGCTATGATATCTGATATTAGAGCCTCAACATCAGATACCCTATGTAAGAGCCTAGGACATGATGTTGAATATTCGATATTGTGCGATATATGCCAGCCTATAAATATAGCACTTGGGCTCATAGTTTTGATACGTTTTTCATGGTTTTTGCATAGTGTAGTGAAGCTCTTGTAGTTTTTTTTACTCTAGAGTTAGAATATTTTTTGAGTGCCCGCAATAGGAGTCTGAGTGTGTATAGAACTTTATTTGAACACTAATGTACCTGAGCAACATAATGTAATAGGAATAAATCCAAGCTCTTTTGATCATCATTATAGCACTAAGAATATATTAATATTTCTTTAATGAACTCATCATTTAAGAACTTTAATTTAATGAATTTTTATTAAGAAATTAATTTCTAGTTGTTAATGAACCCAAGCACGAAAACTTTGAACATACGTGTAGCACTTGGTAATCCAAAAATGCCTAACATTTGGTAACCCAGAAGTGCTACATGCTTTCAGGATGTGTTTGGAAAGTGGAAATGAGTACTTGTGTTAGGCTAGCAATGTAGTATATGAATAAGATCCTAAAGTACTCTACCTTTCATTATTGTTGTAGGCGATTAAATGTACAAAACATAAAATGATAAAAATCATGTGCCTTAATTACAATTTAAATCATATCCTTGAGCCTCACAAGTGTTTTTGGGAAGACAAAGAACATTCTCAATACCCATTTCACTTCCTAGAGGAACTACTACACTAGAAAATTATACAGCGTTTGATTGGATTGTGCATGAATGTCTTAGTGATTCATATGGTTGGGCATAGGGGTACCTTGCTGCTCATCAAGAACTAATTTATTTCACATACCTTGGTAATCTCAAAAAATACAATAGAAAGATGATACTAAAGATTGGAGTTCATGGAGATGCTAGTGGATTTTGGATTAGTTGTTCTTTCGATTGAATCTTTATTGAGTTTCTTTCTTCTCATGTGTATTTCTTCATGTAGAGATAGAGGTGAGTAATCTTAGCTCATTTTTCCATTTATATTTATAAGGTTATGTACATTTGTGGGATGGGTTTTGATGATATTAAATTTCATATTATTATTCTATTTATGGGATTATGGATTTTATTTTGGGATTTGATAGTTTGGTATGTAATTCATAGTTGTTAGCGTTATTGTTTCCATCATTTTTGAGTATAGCATTTATGGGAAATCATTATAAATAATTTTTTGGATTAGGTTTTTTTATTCATATAGTTAGTATTGATTGTAATTTTACATTTAGAGTTGCTATAATTCTTACCATGTTTGATTTTTAGTTTAGGAGGATATTGTGGATTCATCTCATTTGGTGAGTAGTTTGAAGTCTTGGAATTTTTATTTCTTATTTGGTACCTTTCCTTAACCTAGTTTAACCTCGTCAACTACAAGTCCTTGTTAATGTTATAATTACTATTAATATGCTTTTAGAATGATATTAATTAAATCCTTTTTCTTGTTATTCATGTATCCTCTTAATTGTTTAGATGTAGTTCCCTTCATTATGTTGATTCCCATTCTATCTTTATGCCAATTTTATTTCCACATTGATGTTATCATTAGATTGCAATTATTCTTCATTTATTTTTGTTTATAGGCTGATGAATCTTTATAGATTCTTTATTTGTAGTTTCCTAAAAATTTAAGATTATTTTGAATTCATTTTAATTGATTTCTATTCTTTTCTAGCTTAGAATACATGTCTTTGTTCTCAAAGAGATGTCTCTGTCATAAGCTAGGACCTTACCCAACATGTCTCCTAATGTAGATATCTTCCCAAAACTATAGACATCTCCTAATTAATGTGTTCCACTTGATAACATGTTTACCTCATGTAGATGTCTCACCAACTTTGTAGACATATTCTCCTAGACATCTCATGTTCTCAAAGAGGTCTCTCCTACAAGCTCATCATTGCAATAAACTTGTTTCTTGTGACATTTGATCTTCTATACGAGTATGGAAATTTTTTTTCTTGACTCCAAATAACTATTGTTAAATTCTTCTATTTCTATTTGAATTTTTCTGTATTTTTATTTGGGTTTTCAAGTGTTGAACACTCTTCTTACATAAGTGAGCATTGCTTGGCTTGAACACTGATCAATTTCCTACTTTTCTTATTAGTTATCTTGGTTTTCATGATGTTGGAATTTATATGATTTGTTTGAAATTTGTGATTATGATATATCCACATTGGTTTAACATTTGAGTTTTATTTCTTATATTTTTTGATTTCTTTAAATAGCTTAATTCATTTGTTTTGGTTATTTTCCTTTACCATTAGTTTGAATTACCTTGTTTGTATGTTTGTTGGATGATCGGATGTTGGAGCTCATACCATGTTTGTCTAGTTGATTGAAGATGGGTTACATGGAGATGTTTGTACATTTGATCCTCATTAATAAGAATCAATGTGGCTTTTGTTGTAGGTTCCATCCTATGCACTAGTATGATTTCATGACTCATTAGTATTCTTTTGTTTGATAGCTACAGAATGTTAGAGGTGAGTCTTAGAGATGCTTCAAACATTAGTATATTTTTTGGTATAATTTAGTGAATTTGGTAGATGTTTGTCATTATGAGACTTATAATATATCCATGCACATGGTAAATTTTACATTTGATTTGAAATTTAGTATTTGGAATCAAATCAGTATACATGATAACAATTAATACACATTTGACATTGAGTCTACTGTGTGCTAGCCTTCTTGGTTATGATGATGATTGGAGTTTGAAAATATTGGTATTAGTAATGTTTGATGATTTGATATTTGGATATAAATTTATATTCTTATTCAAATGTTCTTAAGCTAACATGTATTGTAGGACAGTCATTCTCCATCTAGGGTTCATTACTTCTACCCTTTCTTTGATTGGAAATGATGACAATGTTCCTTACTCATTTTATACCATTTTTATTAGAAGATGATTAGATTTCATGGAGTGTGGATATCTTGGGTGGTTTGGTATTTTATTTTTAGAATTCTTTGATAATGTTATATGTCCAATTTTGAACTTATTTTACTATTTATGTATTAGATATTTTAGCATTATATTAAACATTATTTTCCTTATTTTTTAGTATTTGGATGAATTAGACCTTTATTATTATGTTGATTTTATACTCATGGGAATGTAAATTTATATTTTATTTATTTCTCTTGTTCTTTAAATATTTTTGGTAAATGATTTAATTTTCTATCTAGCTAGATTCAATTTCTAGCATATTTTTTTATAATAATTTTTATATTTATGTATTTTCTTTATTTTGTTATTTAGTTTCATCTCTTTCCTTAGGTCATGGCTTCACACTATGATTCCTTTACTTTCATTCATTACATCATTTGTTATCTTGCTCATTATCATGGCCAATCATTTGTTAGGGATTTTAGCCAACGTATTACTCTCCAACCTAAGGTTTAGGAATGAGGATATTACAAGTTGATATTTGAAACACCACAAAATTCAGAGCTTAGTACTTGTCCGACACCAAACAAGACCCCGAAACTCACAAACGACGTCGGCTGCATGATCGTAATACTTAGTTTTTTTGCTGAGTATATGGGGCTAGCGTATACACACAGCGTATACGCCCGGCGTGTATGCCCGGTGTGTACGCCCAACCCTCACTTCAGCGTATACGCCCAGCGTGTATGCCCGGTGTGTACGCCCAACCCTCACTTCAGCGTATACGCCCAGCATCCTAGCGTATATGCCCGGCACTTCAGCGTATCCACCTAGCATTCTAGCGTATATGCCCGACACTTCAGTGTATACGCCCAGGCACTGCAGATACGCACGCTCGACGATAGGATCTCCAATGACAGCATGAAGATAACACCGAAAAGTAAGAATTGAAGCAAGTGGCACCCTTCAGCGTATGCGCCCGGTGTGTACGCCCAGCATTCCGGCGTGTACGCCCAGCATCCGTCAGCGTATACGCCCAATGCTCAATCTCCACCCAGTTCACGCCCAGCGTTCCGGCGTATATGCCCAGTGTATACGTCGACCTGATGCAGCGTATACGCCTAACAGTTGTAACATTTTGTATATTTGTAAAGTGTATACACCCGGTCAACGTGCCACGTGTTTCCCGGAGTAGACCAGAGAACATTTACGCTGCACAAAAAAGCAGAAAACCTTCTTACGCTAAGAAGTCCTGCACGCTGCGGATCCAGCGTCTTACGCTCCGCCCACTCCGCAAACCGTCCGAGTCACCTGTGTGTACGCAGGGGCTTTTCGGCCACCTTGTGTTCCCACAACTGCGTTAGACCGGTGCACTGTACTCTGACTCTGTAATTCCATCGTTTCATTTGCTGCAAGTTCTTTTACAGTTTTACATTAATTTGGCCCATGCCTCACTTGCGCTTTGTTTGCATCTTTTTACGTTTTACGCTATTTTGGCTTCATTTACGCCTGCACGCCGTTTACGCATAACCCAACGTATTAGCATTTGCATACGTGCGGGGAAATCCTTGTCTGATCCGCGTGCGGACCACCCAAGGTACTCTACCTCCGCTGCATTCCAGCACGCCCTCAGGCGTAGGCAGGGTCTTCTGTAAGCATCCTGCGATCCCACGACCTCTGTTTTTCCTTCTAGCCAGAGATCGACGATTTCAGGCGGTACAGAAATTGGCGCTAGAAGGAGGGCCTCTTTAAAACTCTTACCTGCAATTCCTAGCGTATACGCCGTTAGCTGTACGCCGCCCTTACTCTCCCAGTGTTTACACCATCCGGTTCTGAAACCCACCTCGTAACTGCACAGTGTCTACGCTACGCAGTGTTCATGCTCTCAAACATCACCGCTTTGCTTACGCTCATCTGTTTCATGCTCTACCGATTACGTTGACTTCTACAAGCCTGCCTTTTCCACTCTGTTTTCACACTTGGAACCGTTTTAAGGTTTGTACCGTCTTACGCTTTGTACTATTTTGCGCTGCCTGTTTTACGCTCCCCGTCACCCTGTTTACGCTTTCCTGTTTACGCTGCCCTTTTTACGCTTTCCTGTTTACGCTTTCCTGTTTACGCTGCCCGGTTTCACCCCGCAACCCATCTCACGCGTATGCTCCCCGGTGGCTACGCTGTATACGCTGTACATGTTGTATACGCTGCCCCTATACGCCGTCCATTAGGCGTGTACGCTGTCCGTCCCTCAAGACATCAACTTCGTAATTCCAAACTTATCCATATCCGCAACGTCGCATCATGAATCCTTCAAACAACACCGCTCTCACTGTTCAGACCACCACCATGGACACCATAGCTATCCAACAGCCCGTCACACAACACCCGGGAATGCAGCCCACAGCGGGTCCCCGTCGATCCCTAAGGCTTCAAGGGAAGAACCCGGCCTCTAACATTATTACCCAGGATCAGTACAACTTTATCTGTATTAAGATACAAGCTGACCTGGCTATTGATCAAGCTGAACTTGAGGTGAAGAGGCAGTTTGAGTTGTATTACAGGGGGCGACGAGAGTTCATCCCAACCCCCTACGATGTAATCCCCGTTCCTAAACAATACTCGAAACTCATCACACGACTCCTCCTCCAAAGGAACAATTTGTTGGATCAGCTCGCACTGGAGCCCCAACTAGAGGATGAAGATGAGTTTGCCGCTCAATCCGAGCAAGGGGAGTCATTCCATACCTCAAGTCCTCAAGCACAGGTCAACCCTTTTTTCCATCCCGGCACAGGGGAACTTATGCCCTTGCCACACCTTAGATTCATCCAGGCTCAATAGCTACTGTCGAAAATAGCAGCATTAGTCCACGTCCCTCTCCTGAGGAACCCCCAACCCAACACCTTCCCACTCACACTCATCCCTACGGCCGCGGCGGGCCCATCCTCATAAGTGCAGCCATCCATCGATAACACGGGAGCAACCCTCCCACCAAGGATGATAGGGATGCCACACGTGATTCCGGTGTCCACATCTGCCCACTTCATACCACACCTCCAAGCACACACAGCTCCCCTGACAGCCGTAACCCAACAGGGAGTCCTCGCTCACAATGCGGCAGGGCAATGGCCGCCAAGGGGAGCGTCATTGTACCAAGCCCCCCATCACCATGTGCCACCTCACACAATCCCACCAGCCAATGTCCCCCAAGCAGAACCCCAGCTCCAGCAGCAACAACCATAGCATTTCCCCTATCACGTGCTACCCGTAGCGCCGCCCGCTGTAACCTTCCCACAAACACAAGCACCCACGTAACTTTCAGCCCTTCAGCCTCATACGCAACAATCTAACTTGTACGGTATAGTGCCGCCCCAAGCCGCCGTGTCACTGAGCGCCCAAGACTGGGCGGATGCCAAGAGAATAATGCAAGAGCTTACTGAAGAGGTGAAACGCCTCAAAACGACTGCTGAGGGAAAGCTGAAGATAGTGGATTTCTACAACGATGACCCTATCAGCTCTTCTGTCCCTCCTCTGACCCTGCCCAAAGATGTCCCCCTACCAACCCTAACTAAATACAATGGGGAAACAGACCCCAATGCCCATCTTATAACATTCAGATTAGAGTGCACGCTGCTCCAGTCTTGGCCCCACGCCGTCCTTTGAGTATTCCCCATGTCCCTCGCAGGAAGGGCACTCGACTGGTACCAAGCCTTGCCCAGGGACTCTATCCTTTCTTTGGACGATCTTTTACACCAGTTTGTGACCCGGTTCAAGTATAACTTGAAACCCGAGGCCACGCTGGATAGCCTCATGCAGATTAAGCAAGCACCGCTTGAACCAGTGCAGAAGTTTATTCAGAGATGGAGTGCAGCTCTCAATGAGCTACATGAACCGATCTCTCCAACGTATCTGCTTACGATATTGAAAGCAGCGGTCAATGATTTTTTCAAGTCCAAACTGTATTACCTTAACGTGCATGACCTTAATGAAGCATTTGAACAAATCAAGAACATAGAGGAGGCAGCTCAGAACAGCCACGACCCCGCATACTTGGCCTTCAGAAACCAACACACTAAAAAGGACAAAGAGAAGGCCAAGACAACTATAGCAACAATAGCGGGAGCACAACAAACAAACACCGCACAGGAATACAAACCACCCGTGCCCCCCACTAACTACTATCAGCTCGCTCTTACAGCAGCCTCGGAGTCATCATCACAGAATCCGGCGAACCGTACGCGTAACTTCGAGAGGAAAGAACCCTCTCAGTACACGTCTTTACCGATGAAGCCATCCCAGCTCTTCGATCAACTCTTAAAGGTTGGATTGATGCAACACAAACAAATGTCCCCAGTGGCTATTCAAAGACATGACCGATTCTGTCAACTCGTACAGAACCCAAGCCTAGCAACACCGGATGAGCCACCTGTGCCCAAAGGGTTCAGGATGGATCGCTTCTGCGACTACCATCAATGCAATGGGCATGGAACGGATTACTGATTTACCCTGAAACAGGACATCCAAAGGATGATTGATGATGGCAGGATCATTTTTGACGGGGCTAACCCCATCCAACAGCAAAATTAGACTATGGGGGTGTATAAAGACCCCCTGAATGCTGAAGGGGCACCGTACGTAATTACTTCAATCCATTGTGATGATGAATCCAGCACACCCCGCATTAACACCATTTACCCCGAAAATAGAAAAGAAACGTTTGACAAATCGTACGTAGTTCAGATCCCTCCCGCTGAGTTGACACCCGCCTATCAACCATCCCGTGCCCCGTAGCGGTCGTACGTAGTCCGAATGCCCCCCACCGTACCCACTCCCAACACTATGACATGCCAAAAACCATACGTGGTGTGCATCCCTCCACTCAATCTTGCGGATGCATCGACCCCTCATGCTCGGCCTACCCCCTTTGTAGTCTGAGTACCATCGGCTGTTGTGACAACCGAGGTCCAACCTCCACCCAGACCAACCCCGTACGTCGTAAAGGTCCCAGGGCAACCCCAGGCCCCCAAACCAGCTCCACCTCCACGCCGAGAACGCTTAGCCGATAAGCTTACCTGGGAACGATTGGAGAAAGAGCGCCAACGGTTAGCTTTGGGGCCACCCAAACCAACTCCAATGAACTCTATGCCTATGTCATCATCCAACAATCCACCAAACATAGACAGCAACGGTGAACAATCCAAAACACGAGAGCCGCATAACACGGCGGGTCCTAATGATAACGACAAACCACCAAAACACGAAATAAAACTGTTAGGCGCCATGGACCCAGTCACTGCTGATAAAAATGTCCCTGATAGTAGAGACTTTGCAACGGCCTTGACACAAGTCACACAATCCTTGAAACAAAAAAACACGTCCCTAAGCTTGTATGACTTGGTACTAACGTCTCAGACTCATCGTGAAGCTCTAGTACGCATGCTAACATCAATCCTGGTTAGTGAGGACTTGCCCCCAAGCAAACCGGCTATTCATGCGGTGATGTACCCCTCTCACAAGGTTGGTCCTAAGCCCTTGAGCTTCTGCGATGAGAACATCAAAGTGGACAAAAAGACAGGTGAGACAACAACAGTCCCCATGTTCATAACTATACGTGTAAACCAATTCAAAATACATAGGGTACATGTAGATGACAGGGCGGCTACCAACGTCGTACCCTATCCGGTCAAGCCCACCAATTCGGTCAAGCCCACCACAACCACATGTTTAAAATCATTTAGCGGGTCACGTGTGCTGGTCAAAGGCACGATAACCTTAGACTTCGTAGCAGGAGACCAGTTCCCCACATCCGCTGACTTTCTCGTTGTCGATGAAATGCCAGGCTTCAACCTAATATTAGGAAGACCTTGGTTGGCCCAACTCAGAGCCATTTCCTCCCCTATACATCAGGAGATTCACCTACCCTATGAGGGTGGTGAAATCGTCATACATGGGGAAGCGGTTACTCCCATTATTTCGTCTCACACGGACAGTGAACAAGGCTCTGAAGTTGAACTCGACAAACCTGGTTAAAAGGACTCATACAAAAAGCAATTGATGGGTAGTAAACCTTCAGACACAGGACAAGAGCCCGAAACCGAAAAACCTACGTCTAACATTGTACACTTGCCGCCTCACGACGAAACTAACACAGAAACAACGACCGATATCAAAGCGCCCGAAAATACCGAAACCGAAAACGTTCAAACAGACATCTCCTGGACTGAATTGCCATTCAACGTGATCAGCGAGGGAGACGGGGAATACAAAATCATGCCGGTCAATACACCCCCTGACATGAAAATCAAGAAAATCAAAAAACAACTAAAATGAACCCTTCGTCCGCAATGACGTTAAACTATAACTAGTTCGAAATGACATTAAACTATGATAAAACCCACAAAGAAACAATGATAAACCACAAAAAAAAAACATTTTTACAACACTCCTTGTCCGAAAAGACGCTAAACTATCATGTCCGCAATGACATAAAACTAGCCACGATCAGCAACGGTCAGTCCACTATGAAACACCCACTTTCCCTAAAAATCACTTGTTTACAATGGGGCCCGAAATGGCCTTAAACTATGCATCGGGGCCCGAAATGGCCTCAAACTAGCGCGTACCTTGTTTTCCTTTTACACACTGTTTATCTTCAATGTGTCATCTTTAAAACAGAAAAGCGAACCCAAATCGTATCGTATGTGCAAACAACTTGAAATCAGCAAAAAATATTTATTTATGCAATGTTGTACAAATAATGCCTATTTTTCTAAGCATTTTTCAGTTAACGGATGTGTTGATTTGGGCCTATGGGTACTACCATCTTCATCAACAAACGGGCCCTCGTCAATGTCTTCCATAAAGACCACAACGCCCTCTGCGGCTCCCGGCAGTAACGCATCAACCACACTGCGCGCAGTCACCTCATCCAAAAATGACCACATAACCACATCGAAGTTGGTTAACAAGAAGGCCAGAAATTCGCCAGCGCCTTCCCTGAACTAGACTCCCTTATTTTCCACAATTAGAGCTGGGGGAAGATCGCCATCCTAAACGGGTCCAGCCCACGTCAGGACCCCGACGAGCTCAACCACTATGAGGAAACGTTTGCTATCCCTGCAACCAATTGCAATGAAATGAAAGTTTACATCACAGCAAAAAAATCAAAAAATAAACCAACTGTTCACGCCCAGCGTATACGCCCGTCAAACCACTTCGAAAAACACAACTTACGCCCAGTGTATACGCTATACCCAGAGCGTATACACCCGTGACACACGCTCCAGCGTATACGCTGTACGTAGCGTATATGCCGAACAAACAGGATTCAAATGTAGCGTATACGCTGAACTCAGTCTACGCCGGGCAAACACGCAATTTAAACCCAGCGTATAAGCTACAAAACTCAGCGTCTATGCTGACGCCCGACCACCCCCACGCATAGCGTATACGCTGGTGAAACCCTCGGCATATACGCCTGAATCCACCGACAGCACCAACAAACTACGCCAAAAAGTAATTAGCATGCCAGAGCGACGCATACAGCGTATACGCTGAACAAACCGTCGGCACATACGCCGTCGCGCAACACGATTTACGCCAAGAAAATACGCCGGATAACAGGCCAATAAAACGGAGAGTCTACGCCGCGGTGACGCAGGCGTGCATGCCAAAGAAACCCTCAAACCCTCTATGCTCGATCGTCTACGCCCAAAAGAACCAAAACAATAACAGATAGAGGTCAAGCCTTACCCGTAGGGCGTCACGGGCCACTCCGACATCTTCGGCCTAGGCAGGCCCTGCAGCATTGCTTCCATCTCTTCGGTGAAGGTTAAGTCAGAACCCTTCTTCCCCTGGCCTTCCACTTCCTTGCCCTTACCCATCGCGAAGTGTTCATGCTAACTGTCGAAGTGCACGCTAAGTGACGGTCTTCGAGTTCGGCGTCTACGCTGGGTTGTTTGGCGTCTACGTTGGGTTGTCTGGCGTCTACGCTCGGGTCTCGGCATCTACGCTTGGCAAGTTTACGCTTACGCTTACACAGGTCGCACCTTACGCTGTCGCTGTTGAAAACAGGAAACAAATGGACCCCTCATCCTTTATATAACGACCGCTGACGCTGACGCTGACGCCGCCGCCGCCGCTTATGCCGCCATCGCTCCGTTTTTGCCGTTTTGCCTCTATTTTCCCCTCTTTTGTGCCGAAATCTAATCTAAAATTGTAAAAAAAAATCATTAAAAAAAATAAAATTTTAAAGTCAATTAGAGACAGTATTACGTCCTGGTTCCTCCATCGACTGGTACCAAAAGCAACAACGACAACGGCATCGGCATGACATTAACAAGCGCCCAATCCGCGAAGGTGACCTCGTACTCAAAGCTATGCGGGAACACCCGGACAAATTCTCACCCAAATGGAAAGGGCCTTACATGGTCATCAAGTCATTCGATAATGGCGCATTCAAGTTAGCTGACATCGAAGGGAACGAACTCGCTAATCTGACAAATCATTTGTACCTAAAACTGTTCTATGTCTGAACACAAGCTCAGGTACGTGCAAGTCCTGGAATTACAACTATAAACTGATACCACAGACAAGTCCTGGAATTACGAATATAAACTGATACCACAGACAAGTCCTGGAATTATGACTATAAACTGATACCACAGAGAAGTCCTGGATTATGACTTAAAACTAATACCACAGTGTCCGCAATGACAATAAACTACCATCCTTCTGGAATGACAATAAACTACCATCCGTCCGGCATGATAGTAAACCGCCGCCGTCACAACCATCAGAGTCCGCCAAGACTATAAACTAGCTTGCCTCTTCATGGTCCGCTAAGGCTAAAAAACTAGCAACGTACCGTCCTCCACGACGCTAAACAGGCAATGTCCAATGGGTTATGACATAAAACCAATCCATAATAGTCTACCAAGACTATAAACTGGCAAGTTCATAGTTGGCACCTCACTCCGCCGCCATGCTCATTCATCGCTCGCTTCATTGCACCACTTGCTATCAGCTGCCATCTTCAGCACTGCTTTCATCTGCATACAGTCCCTACCGCTCTCTCGCATCTCTGTGTCATCAGCCACCATGTAAGTCTAAGCCCATCTATTCACTCACGGTTTTCTTGTCTCCTTAGTGTTGTGTTTGCAGGATGGCACCCAGAAGTGTCGTACAAGAGTGCACTTCGTCATGAGCAGCAAGATAAAACACTGTTTGCAGCATACATGGCGAGACTGAATCAAACCGTTCACCAATACGTCCCTATTCACTGATGAGACTCCCCTACCCATTCACCAAAATACTTTATCCCAACATCCCCTTGACACACTCGGTACATTTGAAACACCGTATTACTTTAAAACAGCCGCAACACGCTGCACAACGCCTGCACATGAGTACATAGGCAAAGTCAAGTTTACAATTTGCAAAAAAAAAAAAAAAAAAAAAAAAAATAGAGAAAAAAGAAAAGAGACCTCTGGCACTTCCCATACAAGCCCCAGGCGGAAAGGCAGTTGTCTCAAAACTAAGTACTCATGTCCAAAGCGCTCAAAGAACATTTAGTTGCATGGCTTTGGCTCCCTGCCAGTAGGATCCCCTTGAACACTAAACATGGGCCCTGCTCTCCCAAAGAATGTAACGCATCCTCCCGTAACTTTAGCCTCACCAACCAGTCCTCTTGACAACTAACCAAGAGCCTTGTTACGCCAAAGCATGCACACTGCATGCCTGTACTCCAAGTCTGCTACAACAATGGCTAAGGCACAGATCAGCATGAGACATACCAAAACATCCCCTGTCCACACACTTCCTTAGGCAGTCGCCAATCTCTATTCTCCCATCAGCTACAAATTCCGCATTCCCGATCCCATGTGCTACTGAACACGGTGCGATGACGTCTCGTCCAAGTAGCAGCGGATAACGTTTCTATTGAGTCGCTTGTGGTGTTTTGCGCTTCTTTGTCGACGCCTCTCGGGTCGATTCCTCCAAGAGTCAACAAATTGGGGCCAATGAAACACCACAAAATTCAGAGCTTAGTACTTGTCCGACCCCAAACAAGACCCCGGAACTCACAAACGACGTCGGCTGCATGATCGTAATACTTAGTTTTTTTGCTGAGTATATGGGGCCAACGTATACACATAGCGTATACGCCCGGCGTGTACGCCCAACCCTCACTTCAACGTATACGCCCAGCATCCTAGCGTATACGCCTGGCACTTCGGCGTATACGCCCAGCTCTCCGGCGTATACGCCCAGGCACTGCAGATACGCATGCTCGACCACAAGATCTCCAATGATAGCATTAAGATAACACCGAAGAGCAAGAATTGAAGCAAGTGGCACCATTCAGCGTATGTGCCTGGTGTGTACGCCTGACATTCCGACGTGTACGCCCAGCGTCTGTCAGCGTATACGCCCAGCGCTCAATCTCCATCCAGTTCACCCCCAACGTACCAGCGTATACACTGACCTGATGGAGCGTATACGCCCAGCGTATATGCCTAGAAGTTGTAACATTTTTTATATTTGTAAAGTGTATACACCCGGTCAACGTGCCACGTGTTTCCCATCCCGAGTCTAGCATAACAACCTCTATAAAACCCCCATTTTTCCACTTCCGCGGGACGTTTTGCAATATCCCAGAGCAGACCAGAGAACATTTACACTGCGCAAAAAATTAGAAAACCTTCTTACGTTGAGAAGTCCTGCACACTACGGATCCAGCCTCTTACGCTCCGCCCGCTCCGCAAACCATCCGAGTCACCTGTGTGTACGCCGGGGCTTTTCGACCGCCTTGTGTTCCCACAACTGCGTTAGACCGGTGCACTGTACTCTGACTCTATAATTCCATCGTTTCATTTGCTGCAAGTTCTTTTACAGTTTTACATCAATTTGGCCCACGCCTCGCTCGCGCTTCGTTTGCATCTATTTACGTTTTACGCTGTTTTTGCTTTGTTTACGCCTGCACGCCGTTTACGCATAACCCAGCGTATTAGCATTTGCATACATGCGGGGAAATCCTTGTCTGATCCGCGTGCGGACCACCCAAGGTACTCTGCCTCCGCTGCATTCCAGCACGCCCTCAGGCGTAGGCAGGGTCTTCTGTACGCATCCTGCGATCTCGCGGCCTCTGTTTTTCCTTCCAGCCGGAGACCGATGATTTCAGGTGGTACAATATTAATGAGTAGACTTTGTTAATTTTTTCATTGCATTGCTATATCAAGAGATGGATAGTATTAGAAGTAAATGTTGCCATGGTAGGAGGGTGAATGTTGGATCTAACAACCCAATACCAACACCTAATTTCATTTTTTATTGAACAAAAGAGTCATTGATGGATGTCCAAGTGGAACTTGTCACTCCAATTTCTATGCCTACATATGATAGGAATATTGGATAAATAGATATTAACCATAATCTATTTTATTTTCTTCATTAATATATGATAGCAATTCCAACAATGGTGTTAGATCAAATTTTCAGCAATGTAAAACAATATTAGACATAGACTATGAAGATCTTATGCTCATTTCCACCATGGTAGGTCAATACACTAGTAGTGAGACCCAAGGCAATAGCCTTTTTCTAATAGAGTGCTAGTAGAGGGTCAAGTACTAGTGGTAGTGATAGCATAGCTATTACTACTATCATAGTATCCACTCCCATTAGTAATATTAGTCACTCTTGCTAGTAATGGTGGTCACTCCTATCAGTTACAACATGTCTGATCATGCATGCTAGATGTGTAGTCATGCATATGAATCCAATACTTGCACAAGAAGCTTTGTGCTTCACTATAGGAATGATGCTTAAAAAAGCATATAAAGTTCTTATAATTATAAATATATCCATGCATTCTGTTAAAAAAGTCATGAGTACTAGCTTTACTTTAATGTATTTATTTTGAAAAGAATATGGAAAAAGAAATCTATTCTAGCTTGAGATATACTAAAGAAAACCTATCATGTTATAAAATTTAGATCAATCATCACCTTACTAATATGAAAAGTACAAAAATATTTGTAGAATAGTGGAAAGTAAAATAAGAAAGCATAAAGTTCCATAACATTGTTAGATGCAATAGGTAACACAGTAATTACCAAAACTAAGTATTTAAAAAATTTTACAAAGAAGGTGTAGCATGTCTTCATTGTGGATTTTTAAATATTGATAGATTAGTACCACATAAAGTGAATGTATTATATAATATATCTTTCTTGAATAAATTTTGCATTTTTAGTATTGCTAGGACATAGGATTTATGGAAGACCCTTTAGAAATGTTTATTCTATTTTTTTTTGTTTTACCTTTTCCCCATAGAAGAGAGGCACATTATGAAAAGTCATTGGAAGTTTGGGTTTCTTATTAGAAATTCTCTTCATTAGAATGATTTGATAGAAAATATAGATGAATATAGTTAGAAAGTTTGATTAAAAATATTAGTGAAAAAATCATTTTTGTTATTATGCTTATAGTTATTTATTACTTTGAATCTAGGGAACTCACTCTCTACAAGGTTTATCTAAAATTTTCCCTTTAGTCCCTTAGCATGGATATTACTAGTTTTGCTCAAAGAGAAAAAAATTTATCTATGTGGTAACCTAAATGTTAGAATTATTTTTGATCATATCCTTGTTGGTGAGTGGAATCCTTAAGAATTTAGAATATGAGAAATGTGAAACATGAAATTAATACTCTAAATATAAATAATTCAATCATAGGACAAAATATTTGTTAGATTGTAGACAAGGAATGAATTTATTAGTTCTAAATGGTATCAATAAATATTTCAAATCAATTGGCTTCACTTTTCTAGAACTGCAAGGTAGTTCTAATATTAATTTTTTTTCTATCCTAGAGTATCTTAGTATTATTAAAGATTACTATGAATCATACTTCTTGTGGTTTTTCATTGAATTACCATGAATTGTATCTTCACAACATCTTAATGCCTCAATATCAACATAAGACTTTTAATTGTGACTACACTACTATTCCAATTCGCAATTCACTATGACTACATTGTAAGTCATAGTTTAACTAGAGTTGATTTCTTGAAGTCAAAAACATATTAAAATAAATTTAAATTTTGCACATGAACTCATACCACTTGTGACATCTAAAAATGTCGATGGCTGAAACACTAAGAGGTTAGCAAGTGTACAGCCTAACCCCAAATCCTTGTGAGGGCCATGCTGGAAAATGGAAATGAGATGCCCTAAATAGTTCTTTTAATCAAATAGGGACTTACATGGTGTTAGAATGACCATTTGTAAGAAGGGTTTATAGTGCATTGCACGCAGACACAGGGACTAGCTAAGCTAGAGTATAGCAGGGTATCCTAACCTAAAAATAGTGACATGAGTATGCAAATACATATCAAACACTAAAAAAGTGCAAGAGTTATGCTTAATATTGAAGAAAAATTCTTAGAAAATAAATGGCATAGAGCTTGAGAACAACAAAATGCACTACCCCAAAATGAGGAGTGTAACTTTTGCTAGACAAGAGTGAGAGTACTACGCAGCTTCAAGAAGGCATAGTGGTAGTGCAGTCATAGTCTCTTGGATGTCCAAAAGATGGAACTCGTTGCTACAATGGAGACTAAACCTACTGGGTTGGCTATTGCCATGTTGGACTACATTCTAGGAGGTGGCAAGGTGTGAAGCTCAAGTGCTCAAGTGCAAGAGTGTCAAGGATGCTCAAATAGCTAAAATGTCCAATGCTCTTTTGATTTGCCAACCCCTAGAGTGTTGGACATTTTGGTATTTATAAGGTTCAGTTTAGTGTGAAATGCAGATAAGGTGCCACGTAACATGAGTGTAGATGGGGTTACACTTACATGTTACACTCTCATGAGAGTAGCAAAGTGTTACACTCTAAAGGATAGCAATGGGTACTTAGGGATTGCTAAATTGTGACTACACTACCTGGACAACATGTGCTAGAGTTTGAGAAATTACAATATGCCTACAAAAAATATAAAGATAATGCAACTTGGAGACTACTCTCTGGGACTACATCGTCCCCCTATTTTGAGTAGGATCAAGCATAGGAACAAATTTGGGGTTCAATGGGGGATGGGTGGCGGGGAGGGTGGGCATAGTGCAAAAGAGATACAAATTGATGATATTGTCTACTAGAGGGATTTTGGAGTTGGGATTAAGGCCAATGTTTAGTTTTGGAGGCTTCTGTAGGCTGTTGGACGCTTTTCTCTAGTTTTAAGCTAGCTACACTCTAGACCATAATATAACACTTAGTGAAAATTTACAAAATTTTGATTTTTCACACTAGTTACATTGGATATAGTGGGGAGCATAGCAAGGACACTTAGCCAAATTTTGATGAAATCTGTAATCTTTCTTCATGGCATGTTGGCTATGCTCTAGGGTGTAGCATGATAGGCAACCTCAAAGTTAGGAAATGTGCTAAATATGTCTTATATTTCAAGCTAGATTGACAAATACTTGTGCAACACTTAGGAAAAACTAGGCACTGGAACCTGGGTTACACTTGCTATGCTATGGAGTGTAGCAGAGCATCAGAACCTGAAAGATAGAAAATTTGCTGAACTATTTTTACCATCCTGAACACTTTTGACAAACTCTAGCCTAGTACTTGGATGAGCTAGCAACTGAGACATGTGTTAACCTAGGTATGTTGGGGAGCATAGCAAGCATGATGACCCAGGATATAGAAAATTTGCCAAACTATTTCATCCATCCCAAGCAACCCTTGACCACTTCTAGCTTGATACTTGGGCAAACTAGCCATAGAAATGTGTGCTACGTTTCCTATGCTGGGGAGCATAGTAAGCAGACTAAGAGCATAGTGAGACAGTTAGCAAAATTTTAATGAAACTACAACTGAAACTTAGAGAAATCTTGCAAAATAAGGCTGAATGTGTTAATGAAACTATCGCTGACACTTTGAGAAATTTTAATGTGTGTAACACCAAACTTAGAAAAAATTTGCCAAGTTTTGATAGTTAGAAAATTTTTCCATTAAACTGCCAAAGACTAAAAATGGTGGTGTTTCATTGGCCCCTCTTTGTTCATGTCTAGAGAATTAGCTCAAGAGATATCAAGAAAGAATATGAAACACCATGATGAACATGGCACCAACACCACTCATCAGTTCCCAATTAGAAAATGTTTCATTATGTTTGAGAGTTCCAAGAAAATAAAGTATGGTTGGGAATAGGTTAGGGAGATGGATTAAGGGACAAGAAATGGGGAAGATGTTCATGGTGCATGTGGTTATAGGATACAACATTACAGTGGATTATTGCCAAATCATGATTCCTCATTAGAGTGCTTGTGAGGGAGTCAACATGTGGAGGTGGCCTACCCTTAGGAGTTCGAGCTCTTGTCAGAGTGCTTGTGAGATGGTCAATTCAAGGCTAGACTACTTGCAAAATGACAACTTTGCTAGTTTACTTGAGCACTGGTTTTGTCCCATATTTGTTTTAATCTTGGTTCTACACAAACAAACATATTGTCTCTCTTTTATTTTTCACTTTTTCTTTCTTTGTTTTCTTTTTTTGAAAATGTTTTATTGCTAAGTGGACTACATGTCACTCAACAAAATTTTCTTGGAGATAACTATGTTGCATCTATAGGAAAAGTGTTTCCTCCTTGATATTAGTTGTGTTACATTTGTTTGACACTTTGACTAGCCTAAAAAGGCTCCTTGTGGGATGAGTTGCGTTATGTATATTATGGGTTCAATGGTTGACTACAGGAAAGGTTCCATGTGCATTAGGAAAGCTTGTAGGTAGTGTAGGAAAATATAAGATTGAGACGTAGAGGTAAATTTACTATAGCAAGGTAGTAGGGATGTGCACTCTTAAGTAGCTTAGTAAGCCAAAATGGACACATCAGAGTAGTGCAGTGACCTATCACCATGTTAAAATGCACCTTTGAACAATGCCACCAAGGCTTCATCCTACAAACATAACACAGAGAGAATAAGAAAAAGAAACAACCATACCATGTGTGATGAAGATGAAGTCTTGTTTGCAAGGTCATTGCAAGGGCTGCAAATGCTGTGTTAGCTGCAAGTGCATGCAATGTCCAAAGAAAGAAGGCTAGTGTAGAAATTAGTAGTAGTAGGCTCCAAAAGCTCTAGCAACCACACCAAAAGTGAGCACCCAAGTGGCTACAGGCGATGGTGATGTAGGTGCTCAGGAGTTCCCACTAAAGGCAAGAGCTAGGAAACCTAGTAGCATGGTGGGGTACCATGGTGCTACATGCTCTTTTGAGATTGGACAATGGGGAGGGCTAGAGGATGGCAATGCTATGGCTAGGCCATAGTACCTTTGGTTCTCCCATGAGTGATGCTGATGATGAGAGCTCCATCCAAGATGATTGGCGATGGTGGTGGTAGCTTTGAAAGGTCAACAAGATGCCAAAAGGAATCTCTAGAAGATCAGCAAGATGCTAAGGATGGTAACACCACAAATGTCCAAGAGGGTTTTTCCTTGACAACATGAACTTCATTCTGGAGCTACAATTCCCCACTCCACCCTACCCAATATGTGTGGGTAGGAAACAGAGTATTAGAAGTATTCACGCTTGCTTACCCATAGAACTATGTGGGATAAACTATGAATGTTGGACTGTGAACCTAGTTTTAAGTCTTGGTAGATCACATGCTATGCTAGTTTAAGATCCTAGTAGATCGCTATGCTAGTTTAACATTATAGTAGATGGTGGATGACCAGCTTAAGGTCATAGCAAACCATGCTATGGGTGCTATTTTCTCATCATAGCCCAAGGACACTCAATGCCATTTTAATGTCATAGTGGACATTCTGTGTAAGTTTATCATAGTGGATGTTTTGTGCTATTTTAACATCATAGCAGATGTTCTATGCCAATTTAACATCATAGTGGATGTTCTATTACCTTGCATTGTCATTGGTGTGACATTGTGTACTAGGTGTAGTATAGCTTTAGGTATGAGTGGTTAATTGGATTGACAAACACATTACCATCTAGATCAGCAAGTTTGAATGCTTCATTTTCATAAGATTTTATGACCAAGAAAGGAATTTCCTAGTAAGCTAAGAATTTTTCTACAGGCTCACAAATGACCTTGAGAACTAGGTCCCCCTTCTTGATCAGGCATTAATGTTGATTGTGATGGTCGTTTTCTTGTTGTTTTTCCTAGTACTACTCGATGCAATTAAGTGTTTGCATGCACTACTCCTCTATAGAGTCAAGGTGAATGATTCTCAACTCGTTATTATAAAACTCATCAATGAAGCCCGAGAGGATCATACAGAGCAATGGGACTTGGAGTTCAAAAGGAAACATTGCTTTAGATCCATACATAAGACTATATGGTGACTTACTTGTTGTTGTTCTACATGTTGTACGGTAGGCCCATAATGTGTAGACTAGTTGTTCATGCCATTGTCACTTGTTGTTACTAAGCATCCTTTCCAAAAGATTGACGATGAATTTGTTCATAGCCTCTTCTTGGCCATTTTCCTATGGGTAGTACGATGATGAAAAGGAATGTTTAATGCTAAGGTGTTTGTAAAAGGCTTTAGTTTCTACATTGCTAAATTGTGGCCCGTTGTCTATGACTATACTCATGGATACATCAAATTGGGTCACTATGTTATCTAGGATGAATTTGCAAGCTTTCTATGATGTTTTCTTCTTAAGGGGAATGGATTCAATCCACTTTGTAAAATATTCAATTGTGGAAATGATGAAGCTATGTCTTGCCAAAGACTTACGTGTTATAGGCCCTATGATATTCAACCCCCAATGTTAAAACAACCAGGTGATCTATGTCATATGTAGTTCAATGTGTGGCACATGCATTAGGTTACCATGTCGCTAATACATGTCACATATCCTAACCTTGGAAATGAAATTGCAATTCATGTAAGGCCAATAATAGCCTAGACATCTGATTTTTGCTGCCATTGCCCTAGGGGCTATGTGGCCTCCGCATAGTCCCTCATGGACTTGGTTGATGATCATTTGCACTTTACTACTACTAACACAAGTTAATAGTATTCCATCATAAGATCTACAACACAAGGTGCTATCAACTACAAGCACATACTATCATGATTGCTTTCATATCACATATTTTTTGGGTAGAGGTAAGATTTTGTAGAGGCACTTCCTATTGAAGCTATGTCTTAATATCATTGTACCATTCTTGGACATGAGCTATGCTTATCACATTTATGGATGCAATGCTTGTTGTTTGAGTTATAGGTTCGATCAAATCCACTATCAAAGTAGGTAATGTAGAAAATATGTTTGGTGCTACACTTAAGGCTAAAGTGGCTAATGTGTCGGCAATGGCATTTTAATTATAGGGAATGTGCTAGACATCCACAGTTGCACATTTCTTGAGCAAGTGTCTTTTCAAATCACAATAAGGTTTTAAATGTTATGCCTTGCAAGCATACAGTTCTATGACTTGATTGACAACAAGCTATGAATTGCCTTAGATTGCTATGTTTTGGATTTCTAACTCTTGAGCTGCTAAGATACCTCTATGGAGACCTTCATACTTTGCCATATTATTTGTACAAGGAAATGTGAAGTGATATGCAAAGGGTCAAATCTTCCTAAAGGGGAACATGATAACGGTAGTGGCACTACCACCTTATCTGGTTGAAGCATCATCAAAGTGTAAAACTACCTTAAAATCTGTAGGTACTTGACTTATGCTATTGACATGTTCATCCAAAAATTTTGAATCTATTGTTGCTTGATAATCTGTGGGTGAAGCTATGAGTTGTGTGGCTATTGCTTCACCTTTTGTGGATGCTTGTGCTATGTAGTGTAGGTCAGAATTTGTGGTTATTACCTTCCATCATGCAATTCAACTACTTGCATACATGTTTGTAGTAATCACCCGAAGTACATTGCTTTTGTAGATGATGTTAAATTGAATGTAGAAAAGATAGTGTCTCCAATTCTTAAGTGCAAAGACCAAGGCAAGAAAATTCTTCTCTACATTATTGTATTTTGCCTCATGGGCCACTAGTGCATTGCCTAAGTAGTAAACAGGGACCTCTAAGCCATCGTCTCATTTTTGCCAAAGTAAAGAAGCAATTAACATGTCTAAGGTTGTAAGGTAAATGTAGAATGACTTATCTTCTTATGGAGGGTAGATTGTTGAAAGTTGAGCTAGCTCCTTTTTGAGGTTGTCAAATGCCTCTTGGCATTGAGTTGTCCACTCAAAGTGAATTCCCTTTTTGAGAAAATGTTGCATTGGCTGTAACTTGTCAGTTAACCTAGTGATAAACTTGTGTATGAATTTTAATATGGTTGTAACCTATGTATCTCCTTAAGGTTTGCTAGTGGTGCTAATTTGCTAATAGCCTTACCTTATTGGGGTCTACATGTATACCTACTTATAATACTACAAAGCCTAACATGTGACTAGTTTTGATGCCAAAGATAATTTTTGGGATTTAGCCTAAGGTCATGTCAAAGAAAAAATTTGAGGACATGGCCCAAGTCATCTAGGTGCTCATGAGCTAACTTGGATTGAACTGCAATATTATCAATGTAGTCATTGAGAAAGTCTGGTAAATAGTCACTAAAGGTATATGTCATCACACATTGATAGGTTGCTCCTGAGTTCTTTAGTACAAAGGGCATCATTGTATAGCAAAATGTGCCCCAAGGGGTCATGAAGATGGTGTTGAGTTGGTGCTTTAGGTTAATTCAAATTTGGTTGTACCCTGAGAACCTGTCCATAAAGGAAAATAGGGAATGACTAGATATAGTATTGATGAGTTAGTCAATACTAGACAATGGGAAATCATCTTTGATGGTTACCTTGTTGAAGTTCCAGAAGTCTATGTAAATGTGTATACTTCTATTTTTCTTAGCAAAAACTATAATTTTTGAGACCCAGTTGGTGTAGTCAACTACTTGGATGAAACTAGCTTTGTAAAGTTTAGTGATTTCAACACTAACAGCCAATGCCACCTCAAGATGGACTTTGTGAGCTTTCTGTTTGACTAGTTTTATTGGAGGATTGAGGATAATTTTGTGCTATATTATGCAAGGGTCCAAGCCTAGCATGTCCTCATAGGACCATGAAAACACCTTGACATTATCATTAAGGACTTTAGAGATACTTTTTTTTTGATTTAAGGCTGTAACAAGAAACTAAGTTTCAATGTCTTTGCCTCACCTTTACATGTTATTACAATGACTTCTATGAGAGGATCCTTAGTTCTGTTACCTACTTCTAAGTTTAGAGCTCTAACTAGATGGTTTGGCTAGTCTAGAGATGTCTCTAAGGATGCTACATTTATGTCATAAGTCATAGGTTCAAAGTCTAGGAGGTCAGTGTTTATGCATCTCGTGAAACCACTGTAAGGTCTAGTCAAGACTAAGGGTGAATGAAGACTCTCGTATATATTCATTCTGCAATTCTATCAAAAAATCCTGTAAAATAATTAGAAAAATGTCAAGCGACACTTGCCTTTAGAAAGAAAAATGCATAAATAAGGAAGAAAATGTTATGAAAATTTGCCTAATTATGTAGTATGTAAAGTAATTTTGGGGCCTTAATTGGCCATAAAATTGCTAGTTTAAGGTTGTAGCGGACCATAGTTTATGTGGGAGACGTGTGTTTAAGCAAGGCTTGGAGGGTTTTAAATGTGGGGCTAAGCTGGATATTCATTAGGTAATAAAAAAATGCAAAAAATTTTCTAAGCATAGGGACACTAAAAAAGTTGGAAAATTTTCTAACTTTGGGCGCTATGCTCATCCCACATTATGCACAGGACATGGGATAGGCTCCAGGAGGGTGACATATCCCTCAATTTGAAAGGGTATAAATAGGGGTTTTTACCATAGTAAAGATATCATTTTCAAAGTTAAAGCAAATAGTCAATGAGTGTAGCACAGTTAAGGTAAATGGAGATAGAGTGTAGTGATGACAGAGGGGAAGCTAGAGTGTAAGAAGGAGAAAGAAGGAAGTGAGAGCATAACAATCAACCATGATGCATAGTAGTGAACACTAGCACCCTAGCCTTACCAAAGTGGATGAAGGAGAGTGCACACTAAGGCATCTTCCCAGGGCATGCATAGAGGACTGCAGGGAGATGCCATCAGCTGGGTAAGGTGCTGCCCTCTTCGTTTGTGATTTTTATTTTTCTTCTTGTTTCTTGTTTGCTTTAGGGTTTTGGAGCTTTGAGGGAAGCCGACCTTGGGAAAGGACCACCACCACCATCATGACCATCATGATTCATAGTCAGAGGAGGAAGTGCATGTCATGCATTTTTTCTGTTTGGCCTTTTGAGTTTTTGTTATGAGGGTTTAGCATCCCACACATAACACAGAATAAGGGTTTTCTTAGCATCCAACATGTGGTGCAAAATAAATGTTCCTTAGTGTCCTACATGCAATGTGGGATAGGGGATTTCCTTGGTGTCCCATGTGTGATGTAGGACATAATTTTTTGGTGTCCCATGTGTGACGTGAGATAGGGCTTTTTTTAACATCCCATGTGTGACATAGTACAAGGGTTGGGTGAGGTGGCTTGAAGGTAGAAATAGAGTGTGATAGTCTAGGTGGGGTGACTATGAGGGTCATGGCTATTGTGCTAGGGTATATTCCTAAGAGTGTAACAAAATTTAGAAAAAATTATTTGTTTAGCATCATGCTATATAGACAACATGGTTGAAAATTAGAAATTTTTGCTATTGTTACACCCGACAGGGAGCATAATTAGGATTTAGAAAAAGTTTTGCAATTGTTATGCTTTGTGGGGAGCATAACTAGCACTTAGAAAAAATATTGCAGTCTTGAAAGTTACACTCTATGGGGAGCATAACCAATAGTTAGTGGATTTCTTTTGATACAACATAGATGTTAGTGTTGTGTCTCGTTAGGGACTATGCATGTTAGATGGGTATGCTGACATCCCTTTCTCGTGGGGCTTTTTAGGGAAGTTAAGATTTTTTCTTAAAATATTAAGTCTAATTTATATGTATGTTTTTATTTTTACATCCAATGCTAACATTCTTCTTTTGTCACTGTTATGGCTACACAATATTGCTAAAACCTATGCTCATCATAGTTGAGTTGGTGGGCATCTTGTGCTACATGAGCAAGCTTATGCCAAATGTGCTTGCACTAGACACACACGTGGAACACTAGGTAGTATGGTTTAGGTTGGGTGTGCAAGAATTCTTGAAATTTTTGATCTACCACTTTAGTATGATGATATAGTCACACTTGGCGGTAGAAGTAGCGGAAACACTTGAAAATTTTTTAAATCATTCTTGCTTCACTAGGCCTTGAACTCTGTGCAAACACCACAATAGTTCTTTAGGAGGAGAATGCTTTGAGTCCAAGCTGGCCAATTCAGCAAATTTTCTACTTTAGGTGTAAACAGGCTCTACGAGTCATCCTACCTATCTGCCTAAGTAGCTTGCCCAGCCGACGACCTACTCAGAAACAATGTGTAGAGATGGCAGCAGCATTCTGGATGCACGAAATAGTTCGGCAAGTTTTCTAAGTCATGAAGTCTGCTACGCTACGCTATGCCTTGCTATGTAGCATAGCAAGATTTAGAAGACAATTGCTCAATGAGGTGCCACACTACACTACGCCAAATGATGTAGCGTAGCATGACAATAGCTTCACCACTAGTTCCCCATGCTCAATTTCAAATCCTTCAACAATGTCCCTTTCCATCAGGAAGCAGTGGACCATGTCTACTGCTATGCTACACTGAGCTACAAGGTGCAGCGAGGTGTAGCAATCCTACAAAAGAGATAGAAGGTAGTTTAAACAACAGAATTAGCAAGTTTGCAAGTCTCACGGAAGTAAAATTCACAAATCAGCAAAGTTTTCACGACTAGGGCTAGTTGCTATGCTACGCTACACTACGTAGCGTAGCAAGCATGCAACAAACATGTCGCGGAATGCACAACAAAGTGCCACACTACGCCAAGCATGCTACACTACAAAGCATAGCAAGGCATGCGGATGGTTGTGCAAAATCAATGCACTTCACCTAATTGGACCATTGGCACACGTCTCCAGATGATAACAGCGCAATTACGGTGTGGAAGGTTTACAGTTATGGCATAGTAGGTTTGCATGGCATAGAAGGTTCACATTACAATAGTCTTGCAGGTCTAATGGTCATATGAAGCACATGTAGTGCCCGAAATTCAGCGTGGGCCTGGGGCACGTAGTGTTCAAATAGCCCCTTTCACTTGCCCTTGACCCTATAAATACCCCGATGAGCAGCACTCGAAGGGTTGGACTATCTCTAGCTATTGGGAACTTTCCAGAAAATAGCATTCAAAAAGGTTCAAAAGTTTTAAAAAATAGCATTCGAAAGTGAGGAATTCTCTTCGATTCCTTGACTTTTCATCTCCTTGGAATTTACTCTGGCATCCAAATGCTCTTTCATACACATCGTAACATCAAGCATTGTAAGATTTCTGTTTGAAATTGCAAATAGTTAGCATTTTCAGCTAGCATATTGTCCCATTTCCCTTCTACCACTTGGTAGAATTCCTACATTATCAGTGCCCAAGCACACAACCTGTCTTGCTCCATACGTCTTGGTTACTCTTGAGATCTCTGTACTTCATCACACTATGCAACTTACTGTATCCACCTTGACAGAGCAAGCTTGTAGCTTTAGAGTGATGCATTTTCCTAACTATATTTTATTTCATTTCCTACTTATTGTTGCATTCTACACTACTTTTCCTGCTTTATTTACTTTCAAGCATTACTCCATATTTCCATTCCTGTTTCAAAAATATATGTCGCAAAAGGCTATATAGACCCTAATTAAGTTCCTATCTAATTGACCAGACCATTCAGGGCACCCTGTATCTACACACATCTAGCATGGCCCTCCTATGGGTACAGGGTCAAAATTGTCGCACCCGCTAACCCCTCGGTGTTTTCCAGTCATCGACGTTTTTGGTCGCTACAGTAGCATACATCATAATAGAAGAACTATTTCCTAGGATGAATTGAGGCATTCTATGATTCATATCTGATGATCTTGCTGATGAAAAAGGTGTAGGGAGCTTAATATAGGGCTACAATGGCCTCAGGCTTTTGTCTAGGATTTGGGCAATGCTTGAATTTTAGTGCTACAACAAAAACAACACTATGTTCATTACTCAACACCTACACACTCTTTTCTAGAACCCACTTGGAATGGTATATTACACTGGAGGATGAGTTCCCTTTTGATTTCTTGCATTGCTCATTAGATTATGTCTTAAGATGCTAACTGCTCATGTTTATTGCTAGGTTTTTGATTAACGTAGATGGCCTCCATGATGAAGAGGGGACGTTGAACTTGACTCAAACTACCCTAAAGGAATTCTCATCTTTTAAGAATGTTCATGTAGCAATGATTGGGTAGATTGGGGTAGACTTAGTGGAACTCCCTCATAGATATTATAAGTCTTACTAGAGGTGTCAAGCTCTAGGATGGTTAGATGTTGAGTGGGCAACTAGCATACCAAGCATGGAGGAAGTTTTAGATCCCACTACCACCATCCCACACATGATTCATGACATGTGAGTCATGTGTCACTTATTTTTATGTACTTTTAGCTTTATTTTTCTCATGTTGCTAATTTTACCTTCACTTATTGTAGCTTAGGCTAAGTCAAGAGAAGTTACTGTGGTTGCTAAAGTCACACTGAGGCCACTCTCATCTTTAAATACGATAAGGTTGAGAGTTCACAATGCTAGTTGTGCTACGAGGCCTTAGTGGAGAAAGCAAGGAATCTTCAATGGGCTAGGCTCATGGACCTNCTAGTGGAGAAAGCAAGGAATCTTCAATGGGCTAGGCTCATGGACCTTTTCTTTGTTGTTAGGCCAAGCATCCCAGTGGCCAAAATAATTATTCTAATTGACTCCCTCACTGAGAGTGTTGATCACTTTAGCACATGGGTCCATAATGCATGGGTGACCTTTGAAATTATAGATGAATTCTATGTGGACCTCTTTGGCATCCCCTCTAAGGGTCTACCAGTTGTAGAAAAGATCGACAAAGATGTAGACCATAGAGGAAATGTTGAGGAGTGGTTGGGCACTTCCAAGGCTCATAAAGGAATACCAATTTAGGAGGTGAAAGTACCCATGGTCTAGCACCTTGACCCAATCTTTTGAGCTCATGCATTTCCAAAGGTACTTTCCCAAGCAAAGATTCTTGCTGTTGAGCAACCTTGGATGATGAAGGATATGATAGAGGAGGGAACATGATACACTTGGGCCAATTACCTTGTTAGCAACTTATGTGTTAAGATCGTTAGGCTACACCACAACCTCCAAGAACAATCGCACATGAACTTTGCTTTCTCTGTAGCATGCTTATGAAGATTTTTAGAGTTTTTGGTGGTTTGTGAGACTGGGTGGTGGATGGTGCAAGACTGCCATCAAATCTCTAGGCTGTAGATTCACCACTTGTTCAACACCATGCGATCATAGTACCCTCTAGAAGTGATTGGCAAGTCATTTTTAGTAGCAACTAGAGGCAAAGTGGGATGATCCTACTACACACACAATAGTGCTAGGGATGCCCCACCAACCAACATTGGAAATGCAACAAGAGGGGAATAAATCATTGCTGAGATAGTGAGATTGTCAAAAATAAAGATTAAGAAGCCATGCCCTACAGAGGAGGCCGTGTGTGAAGTGGAGAAGGGTGGCAAAAAGCTGTGAGTTAAGCTCCACAATGTGCACTAAAAAATTGCAAGTAAGTATGCATTATTTGATACTACTGTAATGTGTCATGCTATCTTATACTCATTATTGGCCATTCTAAATCTAACTTGTTTAACACAGGCAAGACAACCATTGCAGCTATAGCAGAGCTCATGAAGGATGATGTTCCCTAACCTATGGGAAAAATGGTAGATGAAGAGGAATGTGAAGCTACCAAAGCATTAAGGAAACTCAAGGAAGAAGGTTGCAATTTGAAGGAGTTAAGTTTGAGAATTTATTTGATAGCATCCAGATGGACGATCCCCTTGCTCTCACACCTAAGGGCTTGTTGGCTAGGAGCTTTGCACCATCATCTCTTTTTTTTTCTTTCACTCTCTTCTTGGTAGTTGACTACCTGATAATCATAAAGTGTGTTATGTTGTAGTAGCTAGTGTTTCTACTAAATGTTCAACATCCACATCCACCTTCCGTACGCAATCATGGATAGAGACTCTATATAAGTTTTCCTTGATGGAAGGTGTGGTGGATGATATGATAAAATGTATAAAACAAACTGAACATCAGATTGGTCCACCTATTTTATTATATATTTTCTTATTTTTTACTAATTTTATTGTTTGGTTTATGGCTAATGTTATTTTTTCTATTATGTGATGATAGGTTCGTAGCTTAAGTGGGACTCGAATAGGGCAGTCTAGGTTGATGTCATGCCTAAGTTTCTCCTTGAGGTGGAGCAAGTGCCTTGTCATGTGTATGACGAGCCAAGGAAATGCACACTATATTCCACAATGGCAGTGTGGGAGTGTAAACACATTAATGAGAAACTATGGAAATAGGTGTATGAGCTTTAGGAAAAAAGAGTAAGCTAGGAGGCAAAATCAGATGATTTGCAATCCTGTTATAACTTCCTAGTGGCAAACACAAACTAGACGGTAGCTAACATATGGCCAAAATTAATTATGGTAGGTATTGGTCAGCTATTCAGGGAAAGAATGTAGCCACCCATAAGGTGATTGAGCAATAGCTGTAGATGGACCTATTAGTAAGAAAAAATCAAGACTAGAAGGATTATAGTACGAAAGTGTACCAATGGGGCTAGACTCAAAAGAATCATAAGAACCACTACAAGTAAGAACATGAAGTGTATCATAAAAAATACAAAGATGAATCTGTGGAGCACCGATGCTGAGAGATATTTCTTGTGCAATCGGCGCAACACAAGCTTACGAACTATTAGTAAGAAATGTAGTGGTGAGCAAAAATCTAGAGGAATAGATCGATTTACCTTTTAGAGAGGTCACGTATGCAAGGTTTTCACTGGGGCTACCCTCATGGATGCCATAGAAAAAGGGAAAACCCTCATAGGTATTGACCTTAGCAAGGAGGACTAGACATAGTTATCAGAGGATAAAATCCTTTAATGCCTAGCCTCGATAGAATGCCCCCAGACATAGATGTGGATCCTTCTCAAGTTGATTTAGTTTGCCTTATTTTTATTTAATTTTTTATAATGTTGTGGTGCCACCTCATTTATTGGCTAATTTATTATTTTATTTTTATTTAATGTAAGCGCACCAAAATGTGGGTATAACATTACCTCCTCTTGATGGATGGTACTGAGATGTTGAAGGAGGACCAATCAAGAAGAGATTAGATACTGAATTAATGTTCTTGCAAAAGAAAAACTAGAAATAAAAAAGCATAAGGAAGGAGAATATTAGGATATCACCAATACACCAGTCATGAGAATGATGTTATACCACAAAAAGAAGAGTGGATAAATTTTACACTTAATATGGTTGAAAGGATGTCATTTATGATATTCATATCATATTCCACTCATGCCCTTAACACACCATTACCAAAATAGAACAAGTCACTTAATTTTCACTAAACTTATTGATGAGAGAAAAGGGAATGAGATAGGAAAGAGGGTTAGATGATAAAAGAGAAAGTGAGAGAGGAGACATGAAATATGGACTCATGAAATTAAAAAAATAATAAAATTAGGGAAAGAAATGAAGGACATCACCTAAACATAAATATTAGATGCTATGCCACTTATGTAGGAACATCTTTTTTGATCCCCTTGTTCTTCCCTATGTATGAATTTTTGTAGGTTTTCATCTCTAGAAAGATGTCTTGGAAGTCCATGAGATGTCTTGGCTTAGACTTAAGCCTAAAAAGAGACATCTTGAATAAGAGAAGACATTTTGTCTAAAGAGCAATCTTATCTAGGGAGATGTCTCATTGAGAAGGAAAATTCTTTGAGGATGCATCTTTGAGATAGAGAAGACATCTTCTCCATCGAGGGGACATCTCCCAAACTCAAGACATATCTCTATGAAAAGTGAAATTTTAATAGAAGATGATATGATAAGGTCAAAGACAACCTGTATGAGTGAGAAACTTCTAAAATTGACCATTCTAATTCAAGAAGCAATTGAAAGAAGATGGAAACAAGTGGAAGATAATGAAAAATAGAAGGAAACAACACAAGATTCTCTAGTTGAGTTGAGAAAATATTTCTAGGTATATTATCTTCTTGTTGTCAATAAATATTATTTTGTTTAAGCTTGTAATATGGACATAGTGTAAAGATAAATCTTGATGAGAGATCTTGAGTTGGGAAGAGCTTGGCAAGAGTGTGATAGAGCACATTGAGTGAGTATAGGTATGGTTGCAACTATAAGATCAATGTGTATGGATTATCCTATGTGTTCTTATCTCTTATTTACTTTTTTTATCTGAATCTTAGTTCCTAGTTGTGAAATATATTATCTATTGGATGTATCTTGCATTAAGAATAACCATTGTGTGGTTGTAGAGCCTCTTACTTTACAACATCATTTGAGTAAATTGTGAGGTTTTGAATGTTTTGTGACTTTTGGAAGATCCTGTTGTAATATTATCTTTTGAATAATTAAAGATAATTAGTTTTCTTATTTTCTAGCAATTAAATTATCTTTTCATAATATCTAGATTTTGTATTTGAAGATGACTTAATATTGGAGTGATTATGCTCTAGCATTATTAGTATCGGAGCATTGTTTTGATTATTTCTTGGAATTTGGTAGATGATTTTTTCAATTTGAGATGGTGCCTAAGAAGAAATAGGTGCAAGGTCTAAACAAAAACATGGAGAGCATGAATTATACCTTCTAGATGATGGTTACAAGATTGAATGGAAACAATGCAAAAGTAGATAAAAATGCTGGTCCTAGCCATATGTAGACATGTAGAGGTGATGAACATGCATATTCAAATGAATAAGTTTCACAACTAGCTATAGGAGTATAGGAATCCATCAGCCAAGTATTCCAATAAGAGGAAATCATGTTTCTCACATGAGAATTCTAAGGGCTCCAATGGTGGTAACTACTTCCTCTTTAAGAAAGCTTGATGAGGAGGATAAAGCAAGGCTTGCAAGAGCATTCAAAAATACTAGAAAACTTCCATACATGGAGTTGAAGAATTTCAATGGTGTAGATGGTACAAATTATTTTTCAAGTTAGTTGAAGTCACTTGAGAAGCACTTTGAGTTGGAAGAGGTGCCAAATAACTTAAGGATACATATTGCTAAATTCATATTAAAAGGTGTAGCTTATACTTGGTGGGAAAAAGTGTTCCAAGATTATGAAAGACAAAATGATCAACCAATTAGAGATTGACCTCTGATGAAATACAAGTCTAAAATAAAATTTAAGTAGTCTCATCAGAGATAAGAGACTATTATGAAGTTGAAATTCCTAACGCAAGGTAACAAGAATGTCAAATAATTCTACATCAATTTTATTATCTATTTCATCAAGCTAAGGTAAATTGGGAGGAGTATGAATAATTTTTAATCTTTTTAGATAGTATCAAAATAGCATAGTAACAAAAGTTATCTTTTTATGAGCCACAAACTCTGAATGAGACTTATGATTTGACACTTAAGGTTGAATAGAAATTAAGTGGATTTGGAAATATCATCAAACAAACATTTAAGGAAAAGAAGAAGAGATCCAAGTTTGAATCTGAAGAAAATGATGCCATCCATGAAAATAAGACTAAAAGAGGTTATGTAAAGGGCAAAGTTAAAAAGAACCAATGAAAGGAAGGCAAGCCTCAAGGAAACAACTCATCAAAGATTCAATACTTCAAATGAGGAGAATGGGTACACAAGTAATGTTAATGTCTACTTCACAAGGTAGCTAAGGGAAAAGATGTGTATATAATGGATGTGGAGGAGACATCTAGCCAAGGTCTTTATAGAGGTAATCCTAATGCTTCAAAAATTAAGAAAGTTTCTGAGTTAAATTCTTATGCATTCATGGGAAATGTGAATAGAGGAGATCATCCTAATAGAAAATTGTTGTTTCAGATTAGAGCTAGATTTTTCATTAGTGGGGAATGAATTCATGTTTTGATTAATAAGGGAGACCAAGAAAATTTTAATTCTGCTAGGGTAGTTGCTAGATTAGGTTTGGTAACTAATCCTCATCCTAGATTCTATAAAGTGCATTGGTTGTCTAGAGGTTTTTTCCAATAGGTGAGGGATCAATGTACTTTGAAATTTAAAATTGGAGGTTTTCATGATGTTGTAAAGTGTTATGTTCTTCAAATTAATTTTTTTGATGTAATGTTTATTAGACCTTGGAATTTTGACAATGATGCTCACTTTGATGGAGCAAAAAATGTATGGAGTGTAGCTAGATTTTATGGAATCCATGAGATGATTCTCATGAAAACTAAATAAGTGAGGCAAAAAAGCTCACTTAATGCTCCCTTAATCCTTCTAGGAGAGAGGAAATATATTAAGGAACATGATGAAATAGGTTTTCATTTTATTGTTATGACAACAGTTGCTACTAACCATGATGATGTACAAGTTGAACTTCCAATAGATGTGCTAGGCTTGAAGGTAAAATTTCCTAAGGTATTCAAGGGAGAATTGAATGGATTAATATTAACTAGGAATGTATGAAATAAAATTTATTTTATTCTTAGTGCTACCATTCCAAATGAGAGGGCTTTCCAAATGATACCAAATCAGTGGGCTGAATTATGAAGGCAAGTAGAGGAGTTACTTGCAAATGGTTTTATGAGGAAATCCATTTCACCTTATGCAATTCTAGTGGTGCTAGTGCCAAAAAGGATAGTGATTAATGGATTATGTGCATTTATTCTAGGGTAGTGAACAAGATAATAATGATGTACATGTTTCCTATGCCAATGATGAATGATCTCCTTGATGTCCTTACCAATGCTGAAATTTTTATCAAAATTGATTTAAGGAGTGGTTACCATCAAACCAATATCATGATTGGTAATGAATGGCATATAGCTTCCAATGAATTTAATAAATTATTTAAGTGATTAGTAATTCCATTTGGGCTCACAAATGCACTTTCTACAGTCAGGAGGTTGATGTATGCTGTATTAAGAAACTTGATTGGTAATTACTGTATTATCTTTTTGAATGATATTTTACTATATAACTATAATAAGGGGGAGTAGTTGGAACACTTGAGGATGGTGTATATTAAGTTAGAGAAGGAATAGTTGGTAATCAATATGAAGAAAAGTCATTTCTTCAAGAGGAAAATCATATATTTGGGACATGTGATCTATAAAAATGAAATTCGAATGGAATATACCAAGGTGAAGGCTATTAGGGATTGTCCAACTCCTAAGAATGTTGGGGAGGTAAGATCATTTCTTGGTTTAGTATCTTTTTATAGATGGTTCATAAAAAATGTTAGTAGTATTTTGTATCCTATGTTTTATTTGTAAAATAAAATAAAGAACTCAGGTAAGATAATAAAACCAATGGAGCTTTGAATTGTTAAAAGAAAAAATTACCAATGAATTGGTGCTTGTAATTCTAGATTTTTGGAAGCTCTTTTAGGTGGAGGTGGATGTAAGTGACTTGCTATTAGTTTCATACTTTTACAAGAAGATAGAATTATTTCTTTCTTTTAAGAAAATTTGAATGTGTCAAGGCAAAAATATAGTGTATATAAAAAGGAATTGTACACTATTCTTTAAGCAATCAAGCATTTGATACATTACTTGTTGCCTAAGGAGTTCACTTTGATGAAAAATCATAAAGTGCTTCAATTTTTAAACTCTTAAAAGAAGTTGAGTGTAAATCACATGAAGTGGATTGAATAGTTGCAAGAGTATAATTATTTTTTGAAGCACAAAAGTGAAAAAAACAATGTGGTGGCTAATGCTTTATATAGGGTGTTAGACATGAATTTTAGCATACCTAATTTAGAAGGTATGTGTGATTTTGCTGATTTGTATGAGCACAATGTTAATTTTGGGTAGGTTTTAAGAAGCCTCATAGAATCATTGTTGAGTATGATAGACTAGTGGAGTGATTATAATATTCAAAATGACTCTTATTTAAAAATGGAAAGGAATGTATTTCTAATTTTGATTTTAGGAAAAAGATTTTGTTTGAAAAGCATTTTAGTGGCATGGTAGGTTACATGGACAAGGATAAAACATTGAAACTTTTTGGTAGGCACTATTTTTGGTCTAGTATGAAAACTAAAGTTTTTAAATTTGTGAGGAAATGATTAACTTGCCAAAAATTCAAAGGAGTTAAAGTAGTGAATGGACATTATATACCCTTGCAAATTCCCAAGGGTTCATGAAAAAGGATGTATATGGATTTTGTAAGTGGTATTCCAAAAACCAAAAGTATGAATGATGCAATTTTTGTTGTTGTTGATAGGTTTTCTAAGATGGCATCCTTCATTCCATTCAAGAAGATGAGTGATGATTCTCATATTTCAAATTTATTTTTCTAGCATGTTATTAAGTTGCATGGAATTCCTTTAAATATTGGTAATGACAGAGACTCTAAATTCACAAGTCACTTTTGGATGTCCTTTTGGAAACTTTTAATGATAAAGTTAAATATTTCAGTGCATATCATCCACAATTTGATGGTTAAATAGAGGTGGTGAATAAATCATTACTGAACATATTGAGATATTTATATGATGGACTACCAAATAGGTGGAAAAACGTTTTGTGTCATGCTAACTTTTCATACAATAATATTGTTCATTTTGCTATTGGGAAAAGTTCATTTAAGATAAACTATGAGTTTTTTCCAAAGATGGTGGACACCTTGAAAATATTTGATGATGAAGATCAATGCAATGTTAATTTTGTGCAAGAGATGAGGGATATTCATGCACAAGTAAAATCAAATATTTAGAAGAAAGTTGAAGAGAGAGTCCTTAAAAGGAATGAGGACAAATCAAAACCAAATTTTTTTTGTTAGTGACCTAGTTTAGGTGCACTTGAAGAAGAAGTTGTTGAGATGTGTTAACTTCTCCACGTTGAAAGCCAAGAAGATGGGGCCTTTTAGGATTAAGACCAAGATTAATGATAATCCTTTTGAGATTGATTTACCAAATGATGTTGATGTGTCTTTGTGTTTACTATTTTAGATCTTTTGAACTATCATGCACCAGTTGATGGGGATACTATATAGGGCAACATCAATGAGTTGAAGGGGGCTATTAATCAGTCTAAGCCTTCATTGGAGAATAATATAATCATACTCAAGTGAAGGAAAGCTTCTAGCACTCAAGGACTCAAGAGGCATGAATATTTTGATGCAAAGGTCAAGTTTGAATCATGCCAACTTTGACACTTAGAAAAATTTTGATGCATGCTAGCTCTAATACATGGAAATATTTTGGATTTGAAGTTCCAGTTCTAACATTTAGAAAAATTTTGACTTCATAGTTTTTTGAAGATCATAGAAAATTATGTTCATAACTTGGATTATGAACCTAGATGGTTCCTGATGGCCTCTATAAGCTAGGAACATGCCTTGTGATGATGTATTTAAGGGATTTGATTCTCAAATACTCATGGAAAAATGTTGAAACCACCATTACTTTTGGTTCAAAGTGAACTGAAAAGTAAGTACACCAAACAATGCATGATGGGTGATAAAGTAGAGACAATGTAGTGGCGGTAGATGACAACTTTGCATTAGTATGGAAGTACAGTGTAATGCATGGAGGGCCATATGGTAGCATGGATAGCATAGCTATCATGGTATCTTGGACACTATGGCTAGGCTACCTATTACTATGATAGCCTAGTGTAATGCCTTGTAGTAGGGCATAAGGCCCTACCATCTGGTAGCATGGCTAGCTATGCTAGCCACTGCTAATAGTGGCTATGCCATAGCTAGGTTGGCAGTGACAATTGATGGCAACTTGCTAGGGTAGGATAAAAATAAATTATTTAGAAATTTATATATAATTATATGTCCATCTATAACTAACTTAGAGACTTGGTTAGGTGGCTATCCAAACAAGGCTTAAGACTTAGGTTTAATAATTTGGAGGTCATAATTTTAGTTCTAAGCTCCAACGTTTTGATATTAATTTTTTCTAACTTTTTATTATTATTTTTTGAGCATTCATAAAGAGTAAATTTGAATGATGATATATCCAAAACCATGAGGTTGATTGGCATGAAATTTGTGCTGTTAGAATCATCTCAACAAGTGTTACATATTAGGCATGCTTTCAGGGTCCAAAAACTAAGTTGGATTTTTAGGATTTGAAAGGATAAAAATAGATTATTTTACCAAATTGACATTAGTAGATTGATGTATGGACAATATGTGGACCTCTAGATGACTTGGATTCGATTATAATGATATAAAAAATTTTGGAAAACAATGTAACACATATACTATTATAATTTCACAAATGTGATGTAGCTCTATCCTCTCACATCATGGCTATACCCTAACGAGGTACTAAGAAGATGGTTACAAAAGTAAGATATCACATGATTACCCACTAGGTATTGGTTTTCCTATGAATCTTTTGGTAATAATCCTTATTGGTATACTAGGAATGAGATAATCTTATGGCTTGGTTGACCTCTTAAACTTACTGATGCATAGGTCTTAGGTAAGGTGGATGATATTCTAAGACTTAGGCCATGGTTACTAGCCTTTTGAGAGGAATTTACAATAACCTTAATTAATTAGGTCAGAGTTACATGGATTATTATATCTTTGTTCCACTACTGTCTCTTGCAATTGATGTATCTTATTGGGGCATAATCAAATCTTTTGGTCACCGCTATTTATGAAAGTTACTATGAAGGAATCTTGTCGATTAGTGGGGTTCATCTTGAACAAGATGTATATTCATGATTCTCTTATAAATATGTGGTTTAGATTCAATTGTTCATAAAAATTACTAGAAGGGTATCTTCTGGCTTACCTAGATCATCTTAAACATTAGGCACATTTTCGGTGATTTTTGACTCTCCATGGGTCAAGGATCCATGGTTCATCATTGTATTATAGTCAATCCTTGGTTCTAATTGGCTCTTCAGTCATGGTATTCGCTTATACCAAATGTGAAATTTCATATCCGAATGTCATGGAAAATGTCAAATATATGTTACATTTGACATTCTGTCTGAAGAAGATAATGTGGAAAACATTAAATATACATTACATTTGACATTATATGTAAAGAAGATAATGGGATAAATGCCAAATATATGTAACATTCAACATTATGCATAAACAAAATAACAAGAAAATGCAGAAGGGAAATGAAAAGAATTCTTTATTAATGTGAAATAATGTATATGAGATATACTTTAAGTGTTTCTTGGATTACATTTCTTCAACATCTATTCCTTAGAGATAATCCAGCACTACCACCATGGTTAGGCCTACAATTGGCCATAAGGGATGGCTAGTCATATTTCTTTCTCACTTCATTTGACACATGTTAATTACATTTATTGACCTTAAAACTCCATGTTGATATGACCTCTAGTGCTTGAGTTTAGGTACCTTAGGCCAAACCCCAAAAGGTCACCTCAAGAAACATTCCCATTATTACAATGTGTGATTTTAGTTCTTAATTACAACTTGTCATTTTTTGTCTTATTACAATAAACATAATATTTGTTATAAAGAGGAACTATCTTTGTTATGTAGTAGCATCATTTGAAAATGAAGACATGAAATTAGTCTAATGCTAGGTCTTTATATGGTATGTTTGGTAGATGTTGGAGGTGTTTAGGCAATTTTGGAGATGTCTTTGGAAAATTGAAGATATCTATGTTGAGACATTCTTACAATCCTTGAGATGTTTCTGATAAGACATATCTACTAGGAGAGAGAAATTTTCCATCCATTAGATACATATGTTAGGGACCAAAGACATTGATTATGTGTTGTAGAGCCTCATACCCTACAATGTCATTGAGTGTTTGTAAGTGTATTGGATGTATTTCTGGGTTGTGAAAATACTAATTTATAATCTTATTTACATTAACTAAAGATAGCTAGTTTCTTTTCTTAGAAAATTAATTTTATATTCATAATAACTAAATTTGGTAGGTGTGTTTGAAGGGTTTAAAATATCAAGAGTAACCCTTCTTCACAACACCAAAGGAGATGACTCAAAAGCAAGCTAAAGAATAAGTAGACATAATCATGGGAGGTAGGGTAGGTAAGTACTATGAAACTAGGATGCATAATAAGTAGGATGAATCAACCTTGTTAATGGCCTACTTGCAATCCTAGAAACAAAAAATAACTAATTTGGTATTAGGTAATGCTATAGGTGATGATAACTTGGATACATTAATGCAAGAGGATTCAATGCTTTCTTTGTTGGGATTAGTAAACATTCTACCTAGCAAGAAATCATAAGTCACTAAATAATCTTTGTTTCATCTTCCCTTAATGTTATTTAGTTAATGAAACTGAATAAGTTTTAAGTTTTTCTTCCAGAATTGAGGAAAATTATATTGGAAAAGATCATTAATAAGGAAGCATTAGTGAAAAGCTTGGTGGCTAGCTTTATTCATAAGTTTAAATAAATGATTGCTGGTAACCAAACATCATGTTATGCATTCTATATTACCTTCCAAATATCCTAAGTCACCTCAAGTCTACATATAGGCATAGCCACCAAAACATACTTATCCATTTACAAGTTTTAACTTTGCAAATGGAAAATAGATCAATAATTTTTATGACCAACATCGTAGTTGTGATGTCTCATCCTCTACTCATGGATAATAGTTTTAATTTGAATTTTTAGGATTTATAATCAATGAAATTAATCTTCTCTAGTTCCTAAAGCCTCCTAGGATCCACTAGGTTAAGATGTAGGTACCATTGACATTTCTAAAATTTGAAAATCATGAAAATTAGCTTATTAATGCTCAAATATATTCAAACTTAGTGAAAAAAGTAAAGAATCGATTAATAATAATTAAAAATTACTTAAAAGGATAAAAATATTTATGAAAAATATGTTCCCAAATTTGCATGAAAATGAGAAAAGTTATTCATTTTATTCCTAAGGTAGTTAAATACTATTAGGTTAGTCTATAGATGTGGTTGACAAGAGTTATGCAAGTGGATCCTCCCTAGAGCAACCTCTTGCTCATGTTACCCTTGCATAATCACTTCTAGAGATGTTCATGGATATCTTAGAAGTTAAATATCAATCATGGTTAAATTCCAATTGACACACATTGGGCTTGGCTGGGAAACCTATGCTATATTACATACAACCATAGAAATCATAATTGCATAATATTAATAAGGTGACATACATTGAGCTAAGATAGAGAAAATGGAATGTGCAGTACTTTATCATGGTCATAACAAGTTAAACATGTTAGGTGTCATTAAAATGATCATCATACTTCTTAGGATTCCAAACCAAGTCCATCCATTGCCCGTAAAATCACATTGCACCATTCTTGGGAATACTATCATGAGATCAACCTATCATTACATGAATACATAACCACTTCAACAATAAAAATAAGGAAACAAAGCATGTGAAAATATTGAAAAGATTAATTAATTAGAATTTTAAAAGTTGTGAACCTTGTATTAAAAGTTAGTGATACATTTTTAGATGTGGATTTCATGTCTTTTCAACCACATGGCCAATGCTAATCATATCAAAGAAGTACCTTCAAACATGGTTCACATGTCTATCTAGTCACATTAAGGGACTAGTCTAATGGATCATAAAATACTTAGAGAATTCTACTTTTGGACATGGGTAAAATGTCTTTTTAGTGGTATTGCAAGAATGTTTTTGTGAGAATTAATTTTTTATTTATTTTTGTTACTTTAATAAAGACCAAACTTTGGACATGGATCACATGACTTTCTAGTTGAATAGCAAGGAAACATGAATATTTTAAATATTTTTTCCTAATAAATATACAAATAAGAGTGGTGGTATATCAATGTGGGCCAATGAAAACTAGGATGAAGTTTTAAGGAATTAGCAAATCCCCTTGATGTTTCATCCTTATTCATACCCTCTTGGTCCTTTCTTTTTTCTTCAAGGCATAGTGTTCATGAAATCATTGAAGTTATTTAATATGCATAGGATCATACTATTTCCATGACAAGAATATTTTATTATTTAAAAATTGAAGGAAGTATTATGTGGTCTCATTGTCATTTGTAATTATTTCTTCCTTGGCTAAATAGCATAACATAATGTTTTACCTATGTGTTACAATTTCTACATCATGATTAAAAATGATACTAATAAAAGAAAAATGGACTTGAAAAAAACATAAATTTTGTTCAAATCATTTTTCCATCTTGTTAAATACTAAAATTTTGTATTAAAAACTATTTTTTGATGGGAAAATTGTTGGAGCTTGTTAGATAAATTGGAATAAATTATGTAGCATGAGTAGGTTTAAATGATTTCAAGGATTATTCAAATTAGGATTCTTCAATGATTTCAAGGATTATTCAAATTAGGATGATTTCAAGGTTTAAATTTTCATGCAATGATAACTTAGAGAAAATAACATCCTCTTAATTGGCATCAATGCTAGTAAGATTTGTTGAAGAAATTGAATGAGCTTTAATAAGAGATGAAAATTATGAATTAGTCCTAGGATCTTTAAGAACATGAATGAAAATTTTGTCAAGTTATAGAGGATACTCAGCAATAATAAACTATTTTATGATACATAGATCCAAAATAAAATGATTTTTACAAGGTAATGCTTGTACTCATTTCTTCCATCGGTATGCATCAATTAAGCATGCTAAGTTCAGAATTCTCGAATTGGAATAGGTAGATGAGATAATCACTTTTGATCCTATTTAGATTTCCAAGATTTCTTTGAGTTTCTCCAAAGATATTTTGGGTAAATTTTTAATAGTTACTCATAATGCTTTATAGGAAGTGTTACAAGTCATGGATGCTAAGCTTTTTTTCTAGGATGTTTACATTCTTGATATGGCATCATCTTTTGAAGAAGTTCTAAACATAATTAACAGTATTACCAACAATAAAATACCATGTACAAATTCTTTTTCAATTGATTTTTTAAAACCTCCTAGCATGTTTTGGAAAAGGATATGTATGATAGTATATTTGAATTTAAAGGATCAATTTCCTTCTTAGTAAATTTAATATTACCTAGATCTTTCTTTTTAGAGCTTCATTTTATGTCACTTGATAACTCTAATACACCCAAGAATCTTGTTGTTAAGAACTTATCCTTTTCATAATAAATATTATTATCAAAGATATTTATGAACATCATAACTTATAAGTTAAATAGTGGCTATTGCGCTTAAAATGGAGATTGTAGCATTCCCTAATCAACGTAAGTATGAGTCTCTATGTACGATCTTACTATACTTCTTCATAGGTTGTTATTTTACTTCAATGAAGTCTCCTATGTGATCTTCTCTTCATATTTAATAAATTATATTAGACTTATGTTGGACTCAACTATGCACCTTATCTTCCTCTTTAAGAAACCAAATCTTAACTTAATCTAAGTCTAGTTGGTACCTTCAGTTCTTTAGTAAAGAATGCTTAATGACATCTTTGACTATTTAGTATACAAAGTCCATTATAAGTTACGATGGTTGTTCATGGAAACTCCTATGTCTAGAATTATTATGATGATCAACTATTAATCAATCTTAAAACTTCTTTTATTCTTCTTCTTTATGAGATTATACTTATCTCTACTTACTTCTTTGTATCCTAGTGTTTCAAACCTAGAATCCTAGGTTTGTTATTTATCTTCTTATACTTGATTCTTAAGCATATGGATATATTTAAATATATTATGTTAATAATATATTTTATCTTGCTATTATTTTATGCTAGTATTTTCTAATGTATTTATTATGCTTATACTTATTATTGTGCATCTTAAGGTTTGAATCGTTGACTTCTTGTTTACATTTATTACATTAGCATTTTATGGTTAGTACATCATGATGTATTTGCTTATAAGCTTATTTATTTAAACTCTCTCTTCAATGATTTGATGTACAATAAATTTTTTAAATCTTATTATTTATTATTTTGGGTTTGACATACCTCCCCCCTCCTCCCTAGGTAGTATTTTTTTATAAGCTTATGTATAATGTATTTAGAAACAACTTCTCATGCATTGGTAGTATACATATTTTATTATGTCTAATGTTTCTTAAGCTTTGAACCTTGGACCTTTCTCTTATTACATATTTGGAAATATTGTTATTTGTTATTTCTTTTCTTGATTATTATTTCTTGATATTTGCTAATGCTTGGTGCTCTAGGCTATTGGACCCAAAACAATTTAAGGTTCTTAAGAACCTCAAAAGTGAGCCTAGAAATTTCACAGAGGATAGAAATCTTTGAAATATTATAAATTTGATTAAAATCACCTTAGTGCATGATGTAAGTGTAAAGAGATGCCAACATTCAAGCTTTTAAAAAACTCATGAACCAAAGTTTTGTACCAAGGGAAATAACATAAAACCATAAAAGTTCATAAAAGGTATTACTATAAATCAACCAAAAAACTTGAAAATATGCAAGTACTACATCATTCTCACATGGGCTCAGGCCTTTTACATTCTTAACACTTGCCTTCTCTTTTCTTTTCTTTTTTCACCCTTTCTCCCATTTTTTTCCTTACTAACCTCTATTTTTTTTTCACATAAAGTGCATATTTTGAAAAGTATTTATAAGAATGAGGCTATAAAATAGCATAAGGATAGCATGTAAGTACTAGATAATATCTAATATATTCATTCTTATCACATAAATTTTTTTCTCATAAATCTTTCTATTTTGAAGGTTCCCATTTGTGGAACATATGATAAAGTAAACAATCAAAAAATAAGAAACAAGTTAATGGTAGATAAGATAAAGGATGTTGACTTACAAGTCAAGAAATCAAGCTAATGCCATCAAAAATAATAATTTCATTCTTCATGAAGATGAAATTGAGTTCATGCTTAATGTGGCAAGCTTGTGCAACCCATTGCTAATGTGGCAAGCCTATGTGACCCGATACTAATATGGCAGATCCTATGGGACCTATTGCTAATGTGGCAAAGCTTGTGGAACTTTGTATTGACATGGAAGAGCTTGTGGATATATTGCTAACGTGGGACAATGATGTGGTTATTGCTAGTTGACATGGTGGCTAATGTGGCATTGACATGGTGCTGATGTTGTGCTGATATGATGCTAACATGGAACTGACATGGTGATGATGTGGTGTGTTGACCCCTAACATCATTGCATTGACTAATGACATCACCACATTGATCAATGATATCATCACATTGATTGTTGACATCATCACATTGACTAATGAGATCATCGAGTTAACTACTAACGTCATTTCATTAACTAGTAACATGGTGCATTGAATGATGATGTAGTTCTTTGACTACTGATGCAATGCTTTGATTGCTAACATGGTGCTTTGACTGATGACATGGTCCTTTGACTTTTTGTCAAAGGTTGACAAGAACTTTGAATAAGAAAAACCTTTTAATCCAAACCCTATTTTCTATGAATGAGAAGTCCATTCTTAGGTTTTTCAATGTGCTAGATGCAATGGTGCTATTAGATTTAAATTCAGAGATCATTTGAAGTTACTTCTAAGAGGTAGTTATTATTTTAATGAATTTATTCTACACCAAACACAAGGCTTTCCCAAACCATATCACTTATGTTGATATCTTGGTATTCATAAGCTTGTGACACTTGAAAGAAACCTCCTCCTTTCAAGTTTTAGAGTAAAAGAAAAAAGATGTGGGGTGTGCTCAACTCTAATAGCACACTGATGAGTTGAATCATTAGACATGTGTTTGTCAGTATTTCTTCAAGATGGGTTGTGTCATCATTGAAGAGTGAACAAAGAGGTCTATGTGATCTTAATGGAATATTGACAAAAAATTCCAACAAGCTTCCCCTTAACATTAAGATCACACGAGAAAATGAAGAACTACTGCAAGTGTTTCAATTGGTGTAGCTCCACCTTTTATTTCATTAATTATTTCCTTTAACCTTAATATCAAGGATATTCAATTGCTCTTATAGCTTTTTAAATATTCCTTTGTTGAGAACCTTTATAAAGAGATCTACTAGCTAACATCTAGTGGAATAATATTCAACAGAAATTAGATCGACTATAACCAAATCATGAATAAAGTGAAACCTGATCTAAATATGCTTTGTTTAGGCATGTTGTATGGGATTTCTTATGATTGTAATGACTAACTGACTATTACTATGTACCTTTATAAGTCTTTTTATTGGAATTATGAATTATTTTAATAACATTTTGAACCATACTAATTGTTGACTTGCATGATGAATGACCATGTATTCTACTTCTACTATGGATACTGCAACACTTGCTACTTCTTACTACATCAAGAAAGTAGACAACCACCAAGCAATAGGGCATAACCAGTAGTATAGTTACAATCATCTAAACATCCATCTCAATCAGAGTTAAGATATCCTAGCAAGTCTAAATTATTATTAGCTTCATTAAAAAAACCAAAATAACTTGTACCCCTAATATAATGTAAAACACTTTCTAGATTAAGAATGTGTAAATGAGATGATGTCATAAACCTTGAAATCACATTGACTGCAAATTGAATATCTACCCGAGTAGTTGTAAGATACATCAAACTTTCCATCATTGACCTATACAAATTTTCATTCCTAAGCTTAGAATTAGTAACCTTAGATAATTTTGAAATTATTGATAATGGTTTTCTAACTAGCTTACTAGTGCCCAAATCTAACTTTTGAAGCGTACCTTCTACATATTTTTATTAGTTTAGAAAGATACCATCTCAACTCTATCATTTCAAATTCCTGCATCATATCCTTCTTAAACTATTCAACTAGTTTATCATCAATACCTCCAAATATAATACATCAACATATATCTTGACCAAAATCATATCTCTTTATTTTACTTTCCTATATAATGTGTTTTTTGAAGAGAATTTCTCATAGTTTTTCTTTTCTAAATAGCTATCCAATCTAGAATACTAGGCTCTAGGTGCTTGTTTTAAACCATAAAATGCCTTTTTAGGTAAATAAACTTAATTTTCCTTACCTGGTAGTACAAAGCCTTCAAGTTGACTGATATAGAATTCTTCATTTAAGAAACCATTTAAGAAAGTTTTTTTTTTT
>MNCI01005895.1:181635-200785 GCA_015680685.1 Gnetum montanum
TCTTAACCGCAAGAATTTACCAAAAAGAAAACAATGCATCAACCAAAATATATACACTAATGATATAACCAGCAATGAGGTGAATAATGGAGAGAAGGATGAAGAGAATAGAATGGAATGGAATTCCAAGAACAAGGTGGTGTATAGCCCCTTGTGTGTTTCATGATTAATGTGACTCGGAAAATATCATTCCAACTCCGAACTCAAATCAACCACATCTAGTGACTTTGCATCAATTCATTCAGCCAAACCATCCACTTGGGTAACAAGAATGCCTTCCCCAAGAGCCACTACCATTCTGATGAAACAAATGAGGAGAAAATGGGAAGCGAGAAGGGCCTTAGTTAGAGGGAACTTTTTTAGTTCCATAACTAGTGCTTGTTGCCCAAGGGATTATTTTGTCTAAGGGGTGTGCTTTGAATTATCACTTTCTTATTTTTGGAAATTTTTTTTTGTGTTTTGTGTTTTTATGTGTGAGAACCACACCATGCAAAGACTTCTTATTTTTATTGACTCAACTTCCGATAATTGGGTAACATCAGAATGATAAGAAAACTCAAGAAGAAAACATCCAAGCACCCAAGAGAACGGCCAACACAAAAAGCATTAAGTTCCCTTGAAGTCATACCCTTTTCAATCCTTGAGTCCTTCCTTAGTTTGAGAAATGCCCAATCACTGATTCGTTAAAGTTCTTATTTAGAAAGAAACTGTACATTTCCAAGCTAAGAGAGACCATAGAAACTGATGGATGAATGAATGAAGTGAACTCATTGTTTGCCATATCAAAATAAACATACCTTAGTATCAACATCGTGACTTAAAGGTAGAACCCAAACATTAGCAATCAATATGAAACCAGTTTATACCATCACGAATAATACTTATTGGATGAGAAACTTACAAGGTGGATCACACGCACACAAAAAATGGAAAAATATAATGATGTTGTAAAACCAAAATAAGAAAAGTTAAAGAAATTTGTAAAACAAAAATGTGTAAGACAAAAATGTGTAAAACAAAAAACTTGTAAACCAAAAACTTAAAAAGAAATGAGGGTCCCATATGATTATCATAGGTGGCCATCTCCCCCATGACTAAATGGAAAGGGAGAGATCCAAAATAGGGAGAGAGGTTGCCCGCTAGTGGAGGCGTAATTTGTATTGGTAGTTGTGGGTTCATGGAAAGGTTTTATTTGTTGTAAATTAACCAATAATATTTTATCTAGGCTATCAGGCTTGTATATCATCATGGATCCAGAGGAGAAGGTTGTATGAATGATATACGGTCCTTCCCATAATGTTTGAAATTTTTTATGCTGAGGTACATGCGTGGGGTTCCAGTAGAGGACCTTGTCTCCTAGGTTGTACCAAAACCTTCAAATTCTTAATTCATGATGTTGTTTACTATGTGCTTTGTGCAACTCATTTAACTATAGTGCAATCAATCTACTCCCGTCTAGCACTTTTAGAGCTGCCAACCATTGTTTTTGTGCTAGGTCGAGATCTAGGTGAAGTTTGGAAGACATGGATAGTGTACGAAGCTCATTCTATATGGGAAGCTTTGGTAGTTTCCCGTACACTAACTCATAGGGACAATAGCCTGTAGGGAGCTTCCAAGTGGAGTAGTATGCCCAAAGAGCGTCGTTCAGTTTTGTGCTCTAGTCTCACCTAAATTTAATAATCGTTCTTGTTAATATTCTGGTAATCTCCTGATTAGTAACCTCGGCTTTGCCATTAGCTTGGAAGTGGTAAGGTGTGGTCAATTTATGCTCAACCTTGGCTTGGCCGTTAGCTTGCCTAAGCGTTGCATCAATTTGCAAAAGGTTGCACCCGTAAAATGTGTTCCATTATCAGAGATGAGTGCACGTGACACACCAAACCTGTTTATGATTTGTTTTTGTACAAATCATGCAGTTGTAGATGATGTGCAGTCTGTTACTATGGTTGCTTCAGCCCATTTGGTTAAGTAATCAATAGCAACAATGATATATGCCTTTCTATTGGACATTGGTGTAATAGGCCCCATAAAATCTATTCCCCAGATATTGAAGGGTTCCAAAGGTTGAATCCATTGTTGTGGACCCACAATCCTAGCAGTCATTTCACCATCATGTTGGCAGTGTTCACAGGATTGGAAAAAATGATGGGCATCCCGAAATAGTGTTAGCCAAGAATATCCTACAAGCAAGACCTTGGTAGCCGTTCGTCTCCCAACATAGTGACCCCCATAGGGGCCCTCATGAGCATCCTGGAGAACTTTTAATTGATCCTTATCAGGCATTCACCATTGAACGAAGCCATCAAGACAAACTTTATAGAGTTGTCCCTTGATTTTCATGAAGTACTTGGTTTTTTGAAGAAACTGTTGCTTCTTCCTAAAGTCCAACCCCTGTGGTATTTTTTGTGAAGTGAGATAAGTAAGAATGCTACTATAGCAATTTATTTCCATGGGTTGATCATTTACTACACCGGAAAAGAGGGTGTCATCTGGAAAATGGTTAGATATAGCATATTCATCCTCTTTGATGTCCCAACACAACTAAGATAGTTGATCTGCGACTACATTCTCGGTGCCTTTGCAGTCTACTATTGTTAAATCAAACTCCTAAAGAATTACCAACCAACATATGATACGTGGGCTAACCGTTGGCTTGTTCATAAGGAACCTAATTGCACTATGATATGTATGGATGTATACTTTGTAGCCCAATACATAGTGCCTAAATTTTTCCAGTGCAAACACTACAACCATTAATTCCTTTTCCGTAGTCGTGTAGTTGAGTTGTGCACCAGTGATACTCTTACTGGCATAGTGGATGTAATAAGGTCTTTTTTGTTCATCTAATTGTGTCAGTATGGCTCCTAAGGCGTAATTAGATGCATCGGTTATGATATGGAACGACCTAGACCAATCAGGGGCATAGTTTGAGAGTTTGGAATGCCTATTCACATTCCTTGGTCCATTCGAATGGTGCATCTTTTTTCGTTAATTCCACTAGCAGCTTGGAAATTTTGCAGAAGTTCTCGATAAATATCCTATAGTAGCCAGTGTGTCCAAGGAATGACCTAATGTCTTTGATAGTTTTTGGTTGTCGGGTAATTCCTTGGATGACTTTAATTTTTTCCAAATCCACTTGAATTCATCATTGTGAAATTTTATGCCCCAGTATAATGCCCTCTTGAACCATCAAATTGCTCTTCTACCAATTGAGCTTTAGGTTGGTTTCAACAAATCATTTCAATAGTTTCTCTAACTGGTAGAAGGCTTAATCAAAGCTCATCCCATAAGTGGAGAAGTCTTCCATGAAGACTTCTACTGCGTTACCTATTTGTTGTTGAAATATTCTTAGAACTAATCATTAGAATGTGGTAGGGGCATTGCACAAGCCAAAAGGCATTTGTTTGTATGCAAACGTTCCCCGAGGACTGGTGAATGTTATTTTGGCTTGGTCTTCTGGTGCGATTCATATTTGGTTGTACCCACTATACCCATCTAGAAAACTATAATAGCGATGCCCTGCTATAGTGTCTAAGACTTGGTAAACAAATGGAAATGGGAAGTGATCTTTGAATGTTGCCATATTCAATAGCCTAAAGTCTATACATACCCTCCATTTACCACCCTTTTTTGGTACGATTACAAGAGGACTAACCCACTCGCTATCAACAATGGGGTAAATGAATCTAGCCTTGAGAAGCTACTCTATCTCCTCTTTCACTATTTGTTTTAACTTCGGGTTCAATTACCTCTAGGGTTGCTTGCAAGGTTTCATGGAGGGGTCCATGTAAATCCTATGCTGGCATATCCTAGGATCTATTTTGGTTAGTTCAAGGTATGACCAAGCAAAGGTTGTTGACCATTTATTTATCACCTTCAGCAAACCCTCCTTTTGTTTGGAAGCAAGGTTTGCGTTGATGATTACCAGTTTTCCATTTTTAAGGGTCACGTATTCCAAATCGATGGGTAATGGTTTTAAATCTAGGGGCTCTTGTTTAAACTTCTAATGAATATCCAACTTTCCCTAGTTAATGTTTTTAGGGTTAAGGGTTGGAGGTTGGCAATGGAATTTTTCAAGTGCATCCATGCTTTTAACATAAGCACTAATTATCCCCTCAATCAGTTCCATGCATGTCATTGAATTACTCTCTTGGTTAGCCATCGGCCACTGGGTGTTTTCTTGTTGTGTGGCTACTGCATATAGGCACTTTTGTATGTCAATATCCTATGCACACCGATTGCATGTAGGCAATGTTAGACTTCACATCACCCATGATTTCTACACACAATGACACCCTGTGTCACTATATGCAATGCATGGAACTCTCTTCCTCTTAATTTTCTCAAAAGTATTTTTCTTGGATATTTCTAGGAAAATATTGTCGATTCCTAGGCATGCATCGATTGCACTCAGCCATGCCCTTCCCATTATAATTGGGAAATCCCCTTTGTCATTGTTTATTTGGATTACTAGGAAATCAGCTGGATATGACCAACCACCCACAGTGGTAACAATGTCCTCAACCTATCCCAAAGAAAAAGTGATGGACTAGTCAGCCAGCTCTAAGCAAATATTTCTCTTCTTGAGTGGAGGTAGGTTCCAGGTTTTATACAGTTCTTGTGAGATTAAGTTGACTCTAAAACCTGAGTCAAGGAGAGCCTTATGGGGTTCATTCCCAGCAACTTGAAGATAAACTAGGGGGACCCTAGGATTAGATAATTTCTTGGGAAGGTGGCCAACCTTGATCCAGTCAGTTACGGTATGCGTAAACATAATCGTATGCATTGGGCATGATTTCTTATTTGAAGGGGGTCCCAAAACCTTATTTGGTATGGCGGTGTTTAGGTGTTCAACCACTTGTGAGGGTGAGGGCTTAGTTGGATTGTTGGCTCTAAAGAAAGGTTGCTTTGGAATAAAACTATTAGGACCAACTGAGAATTGAGGATTGGAAGCCCTCGTGACATTAGGTTGTTGCAGTTGTGTGGGAAATACCCTTGGAATTGTTGGAGCGATTGGTCATGGAGCTATTGGTGTGAGAGGTGCGGATGGATTTGGAGGATGGTATTTATGTTGGGTGTTCCTTCCTGGAGGTGAATTCTAATGATATTTCCAAACTAGATGTGACATTGTGGGATTGCGTAACCCATAGGGTCACTTGGAGGGATTGGCTACCGGTAAGGGTATTTATGTTTAGGTGGTGGCATCCCCCATGACTGTGGGTATTTCCACTGCTGATGCTACCCTATGAGTTGTGGTGGAGTTCTTCTTGGATAATATGTTAAGGGTTGATGGAACTATCTTAGGTTACCTTGGGGATAAGGTAACCTTCAAGGTGTTTGTCGTTTGTTGAGTCTCTGGTTAAGTGCGTACACCCCAAATTCTTGTAGATGTGAGATGATTAGAGAACATCCCTTAGGATGGTCATAGTATTAGGTCTCACATCCACCATCATCATTTGTGTCTAAATTCACAACCTCATTGGGGATGTTCATTTTCCCCTTACCCTTGTCACATGCAAGGCCTAAATCTCTCCACTTTGTCTTACCTTTGTCACTACGTTGTTCCACCTTAGACTCTTCTACAATTTTCAAGACAGTTTCAAGTTTGGAGTCTAAGGAATCCCACAATTGATCCACCTTAGTCGATACTTCAGTTGTTAACTTCTGGATCGGCAAGGTTTTTCTGTTCACCAACTCTTCATGTGGTGACTCATCCTCTTCATCGCAAAATTTCACTCCCTTCTTTCGAAGGGAAGGATCACGGTTGTATTCTTCTGCACTCTCTCTTTTTCATAGCTCACCTTCTTCCTTTTCTACTTGCTCCAACAATCGGTGAACCTCATGGGATCTAAGTTCTGATAATCGCCCTTAGGCATAAGTCCCAAGGGTTCTCCTAGTCTCATATCTTAGCCCATCTATGATATGGCATAGTTGATCCCATTGTGCATAACCATGGCCTGGGCAACGATGTAACAATGCATAGTATCGGGCCATGGTAGCATCCAAGGGTTTATGAATATCTTGCTTCCATCCTTGGATTTTCTTACGCAAATTAGACACTCTGGAGTACATTTGATACTTATCGTTGAACAACTCTAACATCATACTCCACCTTCTAATGGTTTCCAGTTCTAAGAACCGGTACCAACTCTCTGCTTCTTTGATGAGTATACTGGGAAACAACTTAAGTTTTGGCCAGTCATTCTCTATATTTTTCAAGGTGCAGGCATCATGGAATGCCTGTAAATGATGTTGTGGATTAGCATTATATCCCCCTTCGAAACGTGGGATGTTGTTCATGTCTAAACACTTGATCCGACTATCTTATAAATGCCTTGTGGGAATTCTTACTACCTCCTTTATATTGATCATACTTCAGGTTTCAAGTAGGGGCTTGTCATGATCATCTCTTTCATGATGCTTGTGATGTCTTCGTTGTTCCCTACTTTCCCTTTGTTCATGCCCTTGTCCTCTCTCTCGACTCTCTCATCGAGGTCTCTCATTTTTCTTACTTTATCCTTTCTGTTATGCTCATCATGATTGTGCCTAGAGGTTGAAGGAGAGGGTGAGTGATGTGAAGAAGGAGAAGAAGAAGGAGAACCATTGCCATGACGATGCTTCTTGCCTTCTCTTCGGTGGCTTCAGCCCCGATCGTGGTGACGATCTAAGTGCCCGTCCTTGTCTTTTGTTGTTGTTCCCTCTATGAATAGTTGGTGTTCATAGGCATCAGAACCAAGGTTATATATCATGGATCATAGGTTCTAATACCCATCCTCCTCACTATTGTTAGGAGGGGGAACATCTCTTGATAGCGAACCAGTTATAAGTGGTTCCCCATCTCTAGTTTCATTGAGGACATGCAGGACCTCTTTGCCCTTCAACGGTGTATGTTGGCTCTCCTGCTTGGAGTCCCTCACACGTTGTAAAGCTGTGGGATAGTAATCCCTTGTATCAAAATCTATTGCAACGTATTCAGCATATAATTCTATCATGCCAATTTGTGCCAAAGCACAGAGAAGCATGTTAGGGACTGCACGATCTGGAGGTAACACGATGTTACCTTGCAAATCTCTCCAACACATCTATTCATCTTGATGGAGGATAAAGGTAAAGTTTGGAATATACTCATTGGGATGAGTATAGACTATTCAGTATTTTTTGGGACTTCGCTGATTTCGGTTATGTGTTTTTGATTGCCAACTGTTCTTTGTATTATCCCTAGGTGATGAGTTGCTCTTGTGAGAAGAAGAAGAAGAAATTATGTCTTATTCATGTGCTGTTACCATTATATAATTTTTTATTTTTTTAATTAACTTGAAGGTTTTTTTAGGCTCCAAATGATATGAGTAATATCCTATGTTCTATTTAGTGCACAAACACTTAGTTCCTAGCAATGGCGCCAATAATGAGTGGCGAGGTACCCGTACACTCAACCATACAAATACGAGTGTAGCACGCACGATCTAGTCGAACTCCATAGACTAAGTGCCTACATGGCCCATGGAACACTTAGGGTTAATTGTTCATTGTCTTCCCAGACTTACTTGTAGTTGTCATAGTGGATGGTTAAGTAAGTCCGAGGTATATGATTTTTATATGTTTTTATGTTTTTCTCCTATGCTATTGAGGTGAAGGGTTTAGGGTCTAATTACTAATTCTAACTAATGAACTAAGTCTAAATTAACCTAGCATTAGCAACCATTCCCACTTACTATACACACCCTAAACTGATGCATCCGTGGCTACCAAATGCTAATCGTTGCTAGGATCACCACACGTAACGCATGTGCTTAAAGTGGTCGTACTGAGGCACTTAACTAGGAGGAAAGGGTTGAGAAAGCTAATCTAGCCTAAGTGCGATGAGCAACCGATTTCTTGATTATCCGTACACATCCTTAAATGCTCATAATCAAGTCATACTCATTTTGCATTACTAAGAGAGAAAGCAATAAATAACAAAGTGAATGCTACAATGATGAAGTAATCTCGATCTTTATTGCCAGTCATGTGAGCATCCAAGTACGTCACACTTGAATAAAGAATACCGTACAATTACATTCACCAAACTATGAGTAGACATGAAAAGATAAAATTCTAATTAGCCTATTCCATGCACTACAAGGTTTATCCAAGAAGCTCATCTTTATTGTCATACACAACTTTTGTTCAGGTATAATGTTGCTCGAATAAAGATCCGTTCACTTTAGGACTCCTACTGTGGGCACATGGAAAATATTCTATCTCTGGAGTGATCAATCTGTGAGAGTTTCTCTACTTCTAGCCTAGGATGATGAAACAAGGGAGAGCCACCTCTTATTTATAGATATGATGATGCACCGCGATATCGCGTACACAACATCGCAGGGGACGACGCGATATCGCGTACATGATATCGCATGGGATGCGATATCACGGCAGCCATGATATTGCGTACGTGATATCGTGGCCCATGCGATATTGCGTCTTATCAATAGCTTTAATCCAATGTCCATGGGCACTAGAAGGGTTAATTGTAATCCACACTAACTGCACAAAACAAACACACATAAATATCACTAGAATGAGGTAAGAATTCTATGTTACACATGACACGAGCTACAATTACATGAATAGTGAGATGAGATGAACTATAGAAAGGGATCGTAAAGATTGAAACATGAGTTAACTGACCTAGGGCATAGTGAATCCTGCATGTAAAGCATGATTAAGCTGTTATTATCCCATCATTCCAAGATTAGGACCAAGTCCATTCCTCTAATCAATGACATCACATTGTTTCATCCCATGATGAGCAACTATGAGAGTACCACAACAACAAGGCATACGATCACTTGGCATTTTATACAAGGGAGGAGTAATTTTTGTTTTTCCTAAGAAATGATAAATTTATTAATTTTCATGATGTATTTTATGTTCCAAAGTTTAATTCATTTCTTTTCGTAGGTCAAATTATTTCAAAAGTAATCAAAATTGTGTTTGACAAGGAAGGTTATACACTCAAGGATGATCATGGTTTTAATCATACTTTGGCAAAACTGTTAAATCACATTTATGCACTTGGTACTCTTGTAGATCATAAAGTTGAAGAAAATTCAGAGGCCACAATCACAACTTAGCTAGGTATAACCATTGATGAGACAAGGTATTCAACCACTATGTGTTACACTTTATATACTAATCCTTGATTTTGTTATGATTGTAGTGGGAAGCATGGACTAGAAACAAGACTATCTTCACCAAGGATGATGTAGCAATATCACTCATAGGAGATTGTTCATGATTGCTGGATCTCTTTTTCCTCTCCCTCATTCTTCTGCTGTCAAGAGGGGTTGGATGTCCATTGGATTTGAGGGTGTTCTTTCTTGTTGTCAAGATCACCCAATTTTGTACACAATTGTAATGATGTATTCTTGGGCACTTCTATATTTGTTTGTTTCCTTTGTATCACTTTGCATGTAAGTCAAACATTCCATACCTCCTAATATATTTTGTAAGGAACTGGTTCCTCTTCTTCTGTACTCAAGGATGAGTTTTCATTTAGTCATGGGGGTATGATGAATCATGTTTTACATGAACCCCAATATTGGGTATTTGATATCGAGGTGTCTGCAATATCGAGTATGCAAGATTGTGGCCCAAGATGCAATATCAGGTATTCTTGGACTTATAAATATAGCCCTTGGGAACACAATTTGGGAGGAATTTTTTTAGTTAAGTAGTGAAATTTTTTCAGTTTGTTCATTCGAGAATTAGAATATTTTCCCAAGTGCCTAAAACAAGAGGTCTAACTGTAATTGGATCTTTATTCAAGTATTGATGTACCTAAACACATCATTGTATTAGCAATAAAGATGAGATCTTTGATTCATCCTTGTAGCACTTGAGACTTTCTTTCTTTATGCATTTATACATTGTGATTTCATGTAGTTCACAATGAACATGATTCATTTAGAAATTAATTTTGATTAATTAAGTAATTAACTAAAATACAAAATCATGGCCCCTTTCAATATACGTGTGACACTTGGTAGCTCTGAAATGGTTAGCGTTTGACAACCCAGTAGTGTTTACTTGAAGTTCAAGATGTGTCCAGGAAGTGGGGACAATTACTTGTGTTAGGCTAGATTAGACAATAGTTCACTTAGCATTTAATTACTCTCATGTTCATTATTTTTTTAGATGAAGAAATTGATAAAACATAAAACGATAAAAATCTTATGCCTCAGTCACACTTAACCATACACTTGCATTTCGCAACTGAGATTGGGAAGAAAAAAAATGGACAACACAAACTCACCATTTATCTCTAGTGTACTTGGTAATTAAAGTCTACAAAATTTGACTAGATCGCATGTGAACACCTGTGATTCGTATGGTTGGGCTTAGGGGTGCCTCGTCGCTCATCACATGGCATAGCATGGGATTTTTGGCTTATTTAATTATTATTACTTCTTTTCTAGAGTACATGATATGACCTAGTGAATATGTGATTGATGGATTGTATATGTCTAACATGTGTGCTTATGGATATTTTTCATCGAGCTTTGTCTTAGTTTCTATATTGAGAGGTTTTGGATTATATTTTTAGCATTATGGATTTTATGATATTTTTCACTTTTAATTGATATGACATGTGAGGAAGTTATGTGTGTGGGAAAAAAATTTATGTTTATAATGGAAAATTTTTTTGGTATTATTGTTTTATTTTTATGTTAGTTTGGGCAATTGGTGTTTTCTTCCATTCCATGATTTTTCTAGTGAATATTCATTAGAACTTCCATAGTTTAATTCTTCCACACATTTGATTATTCAGAAGAGGTGCTATGAGAGATTGGAGCTAGGAAGTACTCATGGATTATGGATTGATTTTGTGGATTACTTGGATCCTTATGGTTTGCATTCCTTTCTTATGATTTTCATCATTGAAATTTAGAGATAAGTTATCTTGGCTTCTTTGATATTTACGGTTATAGGTTTTTGTGCACATTTGAGTGTTGGGAATTATTTATTTTCCTTTATGATTTTGATGCTATCTATACACTTATGGATTTTTCTTTGTATGGATAGAATGCTATTTGATGAATTTTTGAGTTGATATTTGCTTGCTCTTTTTTCATAAATTTCTAATGTAGGTTTTGTAAGAATCATTGCAATAATTTCTATGGGATTAGGTTTTTTCATTCAAGAGGTTAGTTATTTGTAATTAAATGTTAGAATTGCTATGGTTTTTCTTATGCATATGTGATTTGGATTCTAGTGATAGAAAGATGTAGTTTGGTTTTCCAAGATGGTTAGTTTAGAGTTTGAGAAATTTGTTCTCATTCCTTTTGATACTTTGCATAGTCTAAATTATGGTCTATATATGGATCTTGTGAAAATATTCTTTTCATTTTCATAATGTAATCTTGGCATATTTAATCAATCTTTCTTATATTAACTTTTTCCTATCCTTGTAATTATGAAAAATTTAGTTTCTCTCTTATTGATTTAATTTTGGGTTGTCCTTGTTCCTTGTCAATTTTTTCTTTTGGGGATTCAAGATCTTAGTTGCCATTTTCCTATTTATTCTGATCATTTTGGAGTTTTCCCAACTATTTCTCCATCTTTCTAGACCAAATAAGATGTGAAAAACCTCTACCAGATGTTCCACCTACAAGTTAGTTTTCATAACAAGATGTGTCCACTTAGGCTGAGACATCTCATATTAAACTAAGATGTCTTAGCTTTGCCTAAGATGTCTCATAGCTCCTGGAGTCATCTCATCCTCTCATGAGATGCCTTACCTAAGATGTATTAATTTTTTTTTTGAGATTTCTCTTTGACATCCTAGATGTTCCAATCTTGCTTAAGATGTCTCATCCAAAACATCTTCTAATTTCCAAGACATATTCCCTACAAGCCTAGTTCTACTATAAACTTGATTTTTGTGAATTTTGATCACCTAGTTTAACCTATTACTTGCATTTTCTTTATTTCTATTATTCCAAATCCTTATTGAATCTTTTGTATTTGTTGAATTCACATTTATATTCTTTCTATCTTTTATTGTTCGTTATTTTTTTACTTGATTAATTGTTGCCTAGCTAAATCTATATCATTGGAGTATTTTCTTAGTCCATTATGATATTCATCCCAACTCATTTGATTGCTTAGATCTTTGCTGTAATCTCATCCATATGACATGCTTCTATTAGTTTATTTTAATGGAATATCAAGTTTTGTTGCACCATCTTAGACCAAGTGGACATTTATTAGTATGAGGATCTTGATTTTGATCCTCCCCATGTCATTATATAATTGATCCTTTTAGCATCTTGATCATGTTCTTCTTCTTTTAAATGTTATTGACATCTCAATGTATTGTTGAGATCTCTTGGATAATGAGTTTGATTATCTTTAATGTTAAACTTTCTATGTGTTAGGTTTGGATGTTGATGACATGTGATTACCTAGATTGGTATCCTTGTAAGAATCTCTTAGATTGTTATATCTTTGGATGAGCAAGAGCTCTTGTTATATTATTTTCCTTCATTGTCAATTTGGATGCCATGTTTGTATGTATGTTTGATTACTAGATGATTGAGCTAGCACTGAGCTTATATGGCTGGTTTGAGATGGGCTTCCTAAAGATGGATTTATGATTAATCTTCATTGGAATGCATCAGTGCAACATTCGAGGTAGGCCCATCCTACCCAAAAGGATGATTCCATGGCTTATTGATCCTTCTTTGGTTTCTACCTCTAGTATGTTAGAGGTGATGTCCTAAGTAACATCTCTAGCACTAATATGCTTGGGAAATTTTCAAAGTAATATCCTTAGTAACACTTCATGTTTCAATTAAGACTAAAAGTAGATCCATGTCTGTGATGACTGAAAACATTTGTGGTTGGAACACCTAGAGGTTAGCGAGCCTACACCATAACCCCGAGTCCATGTGAGGTTCATGCTGGAAAATGAAGATGGGGTGCCCTAAATGGTCTTGTCAATCAAATAGGGAATTACTAGGTGTTATGATGGATGTGTGCAACATCTGTTTATATAGTGTTATGTGTGGGCACTAGGGCCAACTATGCCAGAGCATAGCAAGGTGCCTCGTCCTGAGAATAGTAGTGTAAACATTCAAATATGTGCAAAATAGTAAAGAAAATGTGATTGCTATGCTAGGTGCCAAAGAAAGAGTGCTTGAAAAATGCAATAGATATTAAGAGTAAAAGTGCACTACCCTAAATGGGGGAGTGTAGCTATTGTAGGAAAATAGGTGAGAGTGGTATGTGGTGTGCAAGTAGGCATAGAGTCAGAGCAGTGTATTCATAGTGTCTGGGATGTTCAGGCAACAAAATTAATGACTACCATAGGGACTAAGCCTACTGGGTTGGTTGTTACTTTGTTTCATAGGTACTGTGATGAACTGCATGCTGGAAGCTGTGCACTAGTTGTTCGATGACGTTCTAGAATGCACCAAAGTGCTAAGTGGAAGAGTGTGAGAGTGCCAAGGATTCTCAAAATGTTAAAATGCTTAATGCTCTTTTGATTTTCCAACCCCTAGAATGCTAAACATCGGGGTATTTATAGGGCTAGGATTAGCATGAAATGTGGATCAAGCATCATGTGGCACAAGGTAGATGAGGCCATGCTAGCCCTACTACACTCCCATGGGAGTAACAAAGTGTTACACTCTAGAGTACTACAACGGGTCTCTAGAAATTGTTGAACTATGACTACATTACCAAGACTGCATGTGCTAGAGTTTGAATGATCATAATGTTGGCAACCGTTTGGGACGCTACCGCCAATGAGTGTCCTCAAACAGGATTTAGGTGCTTGCTAGTCTCTGGCAACACCAAGGCCCAAATACCTCCAAATAGACTCAGTAGTTAATGTGAGTATGTGTGTGTGCTGTTGCAGCGTGTAGTTGTGAAAAATGAAATGATTGCGTTATGTGTAAACTATAGATGACTTATCTTAAAGAGATTCAGCCAACTTTGACAAGTACTGTGAGTTATTGAGAGTTCCTATTTTGTTCAATTGCCTAGTCTACATAGTCCTTATAATACCTACTTGTAACAAATAAAATTTTGCAAAAACATTTGAGCACAACTTCGTGAATCTACTTCTAATTTTCCCTAGAGAAAGAGATAGTTTCACAAAAAAACTAGAAATAGAGCAAGATTCAATGGAAATANATTTTGGATAGATAATGGATGTCAAAAATTGCATTCAATAGAACCTTCAAAAGAGTTGAAAATTTCTAATTGAAATACCATGGAGATTCATTTCAAAGATAAAAAGAAGCTATTCTGGTCCCATGAAAATACCAAAGATTCTCAGAACCCTCTTGACTATTGAATTATTCAACGACATGACTACAAGCAAAGGCTCTCTTACAACGATCTCAATAGAAGTTATTATACATTGCAAAATAATCAAATTTACTACTAAAATGCTCTTAAGGCTTTCAAACATCAGCGCTTCTATGAAAAAAGTTTAACAGAAATTTTCTATTAGGCAACAAGAATAGTAAGAGCAATCAAAAAATCCCAAAATTACTTTCCAAGGATGATACTATCTAAACCACTAGCTAAACAATTTAAACAAAATAAAAATAAAATATAACTCATAGGACTATGACAAAGAATCTGAAATCTTTTCTTTAGTCAGTCATCTTACAAGCAATCTTTCACAATTTTTTCTTTACAATGCTCTTCTCCCAAGACTCAAAGTGTGTCTCCAAGTGAGAGCCCAAGTGTATCCCAAGTCTTTCAAAGTGTCTTGTCTCCCTTCTTCTTACCCATGATGCATTTTTATAGGGTTCAAAGGTAGGTAGGTAAGTTACAAAATATCTTGGGTGGTTATAACCACCATATAGAGAAAAAAGCTGCAGCTGACAAGTGTCCTATTTAGTTGCCAAGTGTCTTCATTCAGTTGCCAAGTGTCTTCATTCAGTCGCCAAGTGTCTTCATTCAGTTACCAAGTGTCTTCATTCATTTGCCAAGTGTCTTCATTCAGTTGCCAAGTGGTCACCATGGAGACAAAAAGGCTATAGTTGACAAGTGGCCTTGGTGGTGGTTATAACCACCATTTCAATTGACAAGTGTTCAATTCACATGGGATTTTGAAAAATTGTTGCAGAAATTCCCTTTTTAAAGTATAAAATATTTTATTTTTATTTAAATCATAGTAGTAGAGATAGTAACCATGGAGTTGTTGCATACATGGATGGGTTAATATATAAATATGTATGTACGTATGTAATATTTATCCATCTATCTTATGCTTGGGACCCATGGTTTACTTCTTGCCTGCCATTAGCCTCCTCTGTCTATCCAAATCATCTATGAGTTGAAGGATTTGAACCTAAAAAATGCATTAAACTGAAATGCTATGCCATGGTAGTTATATCCGATAACAATTTCGACATAAATGGTGGAACCTCCACATATTGATTCAAAAATTTTTCTGAAATAATTCCTGCCAAAAACACGGTGAATCCCAGCTTAGATTTTTTTGTTTTTACCATAATCCATGGACAGACGTTTAGAAACAAAGGATGCAAGCCCAGATCCAATTCCTCCACCCACAGCATTGAAAACCAAGAAACCCTGAAGATCGGTGCAGTTGTCAGCCAATTTTCTAATACAGTCCAAGCACACGGGCAAAGTAGTTAGCGGAAAATGAGGATGAGATTATGTTTCTGCAGAGGGTTATTCCATAAACCTCTATCACATCTATTGGAGTTGCATTAGATCCAGGCTAAATACACCAGTCACTACGAAAAACCAGAGTCCCAAGAGCAACGCTTAGCTACTGCAAAGCCGAAGTCATGCCAGGTCAAATTCTTCTTCCTCCTTTTCAAAACTTTTCTGAATATATTGCTATATAACTGTGACTGAGTTATATTGGTAGATAGTGGGGCATGATACTAATCTATGGTACCTCTATCCCTATTGCAAAGAATGAGTGCATGGAAGGACCACATCGAACCCGCAAGGAGTAGTCAAAGCGCTTAATATAAGCGCGCACGTTTAAATCATAGAACTTTAAACGATGCTTACAACATCACGAAAAAGGAGAATTTAGCCAATTAAAAACAATGTTTTTTTCATCTGATTCAATAACATTCTGATTGTTAATCTATTTTGTTGCACTATCATGGGTTGGGAGCTCTATGTTAGTACGATAGCCAGGGAACGACTAGGGCTAACGCGGGGAACCCTGTAAAATGTCCCGCACAACAGGGAATCAGAATCAGCCGATTTCGTACTTGTGAAACCTTGGTTTATTGATAGTGGGGTGCAATCCTGTAGAATTTGGATAAAATTGATGGTCCACCCCCTCTGTGAAAAAGCGTAATACACCATCTCCACTACTATCTTGAATTCCAACAATAGATCTGCTGCATTTTCGTGCTCCTTCATCATAAATTTTTCTAGCATGAATTGCAGAGCGTTTTTCCACACTCTTAGATTTCGGCCAATGGCCTAGAGATTGAAGATGAATCTATATCATTTGGCAGATGAAGTCGTAGATTTTTCTTGATCATGTAGTTTGAAATGTTTTCACACTCTTCACTTGGTTGGATACGAAAAAAAATAATAGTTTCATTTTTTTTTGCGATTATTCCATTCCAATTCATGAATGCTCGACCCCATGAATTGGGCCCATGAAAACCCTCGACTTGGGACTGTGAAAACCTCCAGAAAATCTATCTCTGTTTATGACGGCGCAGGGCCAGATTCCTCTTGTCACTATTTTCTCTACTTATAGATAGATAGATATATATGATGTTAGGGTGACTGTGTTGGGGACTCGTTACCCACTAAAGCCATCATATAAAAGAAATTATACAATGAGAACAAGGACAGTAACAGTTTCACAACACACATATGTTCAACGCTTTTTACATTCCATGTCAAATTTCTTAGTGGAGCTTCTCCATGATGCCCAAATTTCTTATGATCTCACTTGTCACCCACGCCAGAGCTGAACTCAACCATGCCACTAGGAGCATCATTTTTTTATCAAAACCTCTTGTTGCAGCACCTTGAAAGAATTCTCAAAAGTATCAAATGTACATGGCTTCCCAATAAGAAACTCTCGTGTCTTTGTTGTAGATGAAGTAACCAGGGCTACCCCACCATAAGCTAGAGAAATATCTGCAATTGACACACCATTTTCTTTTGACTCTAGATAAACCCTCATGCCAACATTTTTTTACCCTCTGACTCCAATTCTTGGAAGAAACGTTTCATGACTTTGCAGACTGCAACCTCTTGAATTTCATTTCTATTCCAACTTCATGGTTAGTTAACTGTTGTAGAATTCTTCATGAGAAAAAGCATAATCCTCCTTGAATAGTTTCAGTTTATTAGGATTCTGTACCTCACCATTTGCAAATAAGCCTGCTTGTTCCATGAAATGGCCAAAATGTGCCAACATTTCTGCCCCCTTTAAAAGGCTTAAAGAAATTTATGCCAGCCCCATTTTAAAACTGAACTGTACTGAAGCTTTTATTAAATTTTTATAGCTGAAAAGATAAATCATTTTGGAGGAAAATTTCCATCAAACATAAGGTTTGGTGGTATAAAAACCTCATTCCTAACAAAAACAAAAAACTGTACATTATGAAGTCCTTTGTTCATAGACTATTCTTGAGATGGGAAAAGAATGGTGAGGATTACTCTGGTAGGAATCCTCATATCTCTAACCTTCTCATAAGCAATATCTTTACTATTTTTTGGCTTGCTGGAGCTTTCAACTTGATCTTCTTGAGCTTTTTCTTCAGCAATCCTCTCATTGTCTTTCTTAAATGAATTCTCATTTTCTTGGAGTGTAAAAATTTTATTTTCAACACCTCCTTTTTCAACCATCTTACTTTTTCCATTTGAAGTAATGTTATCAATCATGAAAGGTTCACTATAGATGTATATTTGATTTGGTTCTCTTTTCCGAGGTAACCACATGTGAGAATAATCTATTGATATGTAAGCTGAGAAATTCTTACTCCAACTTCTACTCAATAAGAGACTATCTGAATCTGGTATATCTTCCACTTGAATAGTTACTCTACTTCTGATGCGGGGTTCAAAAGAAATTTTCAATAGGACATTTGGTAATTGACCCACAATCTTCACTCTACTTTTATCCACTTGAACAATCTTTTTATTTGATTTTTCAGGAATCAAACCAAGTTTCTTACATATAGACAATGACATTATAGTAGACGTAGCTCCAGAATCAACCAAACAATTGTGTAAGTATTTATCCTTCATTTTCATTGTCAAAAAAAAAGGAGGAGCTTCCTTATCATACAAGGTCTTTAACTTCTCATCATTATTAGACACATAACTTAACTCTTATTCTCTAACTCTCCTTTTACCTTTAATGAACTCTAAGACCTTTCTTTGTTAATCTCCTATTTGACACAACTGATAAAGGCTAATATTGGCCTTGACATGTTTATGATCTTCAATCAAATCATATTCTCCATCACCAATAAATCTTGGTCTCTTTATCCATTTATTAAAAGATTGATTTGGAGTGCTTTGCTCTACTTGATTGATTTTACTCTTATCTCTTCTATTTGGATCAAAAGCTTTTCTCTTGGTAGATGGATCAATAATAATATTTGGGTGTCTAGAAGTATCTTTCCTTAGATCAAAGATTATATCCATTTTCCTCATTATTATTACATTCTTCATCTGAAGACATATCTTCTTCAGAACTTGATAGAGAAGAAGTATCACTAGATCCATTGCTAGAAGATTTACTTGCATAATGAACACTAGATAACTCATTATTAGATTCAATATCAAGAAAGTTGAACATAATAAGGTCACTTTCATCCTCATCTTTTGCTAACTTCGTGTCTTGATGTTTATGCTTTCTATTTTTCCTTTCTTCCTTGATATTAACTCTTGCCAAAGCCTTTTCAAGCTTTACTATTTTGTTAGACATATCTCTCATTAATTGTCCTTTTTAAGATCCTACTCTTTCATATTCTTACTCTATCTTAACATGAGATGTACCTAGTAAAGCTTTAAATTGAGCAAAATCTTGCATAGGAATCATAACTCTTTCTTCTCTTTTTTGAATTGCGATATTTTCTTCAGGATTCAACTATTTTTCTAACTGGATAGCTTCACTAAAGTAGTC
>MNCI01005895.1:201096-239308 GCA_015680685.1 Gnetum montanum
ACTCCACTACTTGTTCCCAATTCAAAAACTTTCTTTTGTTCTTCTTCTGATGAAGAATCAGTCTTAGAATCTAGAATATCTTTTGAAACTTTTAAACTTTCCAAACTATCAATCTTCTTGGTCATGAACTGAAAATAGTATCTAATTTCTTAAGCCTTTATAGTAACAAAGAATTGTTGATGTACTAAAATTATAAGGTTTATGAACCAAGAGGCTAAATTTTCAGCCCTCCTTCTAGCACCAAAAGAACTATTAGCGACTGTTTGGGACACGACCGCCAAGGAGTGTCCTCGAACAGGATTTAGGTTCTTGCTGGTCTCTGGCAACACCAAGGCCTAGATACCTCCAAATAGACTCAGTAGTTAATGTGAGTATGTGTGTGTGCTGTTGCCGCATGTGGTTGTGAAAAATGAAACAATTGTGTTATTTGTAAACTATAGATGAATTATCTTAAAGAGATTCAGCCAACTTTGCCAAGTACTATGAGTTGTTGAGAGTTTCTATTTTGTTCAATTGCCTAGTCTATGCGGTCCTTATAATACCTACTTGTAACAAATAAAATTTTGCAAAAACAACTTCGTGAATCTACTTCTAATTTTTCCCAGAGAAAGAGATAGTTCCAAAAGAAAACTAGAAATAGAGTAAGAGTCAATGGAAATAGATAGAAAAGAAAGCAGATTTGTGTAGTCCTCAAATATTTAAAGAAGGTAAAATGACACGAGTAAACACTTTGCAATAAAGCTATCCCAAATTCAATATCTAGGAATTGTTCAAACTTCCAAGGCTCAAATAAGCAATTTCTTCAAGACAATCCTACCATGCTACCAAAAAATTGCTACGTAAACTACCACGTATGAGACTCCATTTTTGATAGATAATGGATGTCAACAATTGCATTGAATAGGAACCTTCAAAAGACTTGACAATTTTTGATTGAAATACCATGGAGATTCACTTTAAAGATAAAAAGAAGCTATTCTGGTCCCATCAAAATACCAAATATTTTTTGAACCCTCTTGACTATTGAATCATTCAACGACATGACTACAAGCAAAGGCTCTCTTACAACGATCTCAATAGTAGTTTCTATACATTGCACAATAACCAAATTTACTACTAAAATTTTCTTAAGGCTTTCAAACATAAGTGCTTCTATGGAAAAATTTTAACAGAAATTTTCTATTGGGCAACAAGAATAGTAAGAGCAATCTAAAAATTCCAAAATTACTTTCCAAGGATGATACTATCTAAACCACTAGCTAAACAATTTAAACAAAATAAAAATAAAACATAAATCATAGGGCTCTGACAAAGAAGCTGAAATCTTTTCTTTAATCAGTCATCTTACAAGAAATCTTTCACAATTTCTTCTTTACAATGCTCTTCTCCCAAGACTCAAAGTGTGTCTCCAAGTGAGAGTCCAAGTGTATCCCAAGTCTTCCAAAGTGTGTTGTCTCCCTTATTCTTACCCTTGAAGCCTTTTTATAGGGTTCAAAGGTAGGTAGGTAAGTTACAAAATATCTTGGGTGGTTATAACCACCATAGAGAGAAAAGAGCTGTGGGTGACAAGTGTCCTATTTAGTTGCTAAGTGTCTTCATTCAGTTGCCAAGTGTCTTCATTCGGTCACCAAGTTTCTTCATTCAGTTGCCAAGTGTCTTCATTCAGTTGCCAAGTGGTCACCATGGAGACAAAAATGCTATAGTTGACAAGTGGTCTTGGTGGTGGTTATAACCACCATTTCAATTGACAAGTGTTCAGTTCACATGGGATTTTGAATAATTGTTGCACAAATTCCCTTTTTAAAGCATAAAATATTTTATTGATCTTTAAATCATAGTAGTAGAGATAGTAACCATGGAGTTGTCGCATATATGGATGGGTTAATATATAAATATGTATGTACGTATGTAATATTTATCCATCTATCTTATGCTTGGGACCGATGGTTTACTTCTTGCTTGCCATTAGCCTCCTTTGTCTATCCAAATCATCTGTGAGTTCGAGGATTTGAACCTGCAAAATGCATTAAACTAAAATGCTATGCCATGGTAGTTATATCCGCTAACAATTCCGACATAAATGGTGGGACCTCCACATATTGATTCAAAAATTTTTCTAAAATAATTCCTGCCAAAAATGTGGTAAACCCGAGCTTAGATTTTTTTGTTTTTGTTGTAATCTATGGATAGATGTTCAGAAAGAAAGGATGCAAGCCTAGATCTAGTTCCTCCACCCATAGTGTTGAAAACCAGGAAACCCTGAAGATCGATGTAGTTGTCAGCCAATTTTCTAATACAGTCCAAGGACACGGGCAAAGTAGTTAGCGGTAGATGAGGATGAGATTATGTTTCTACATAGGGTTACTCCATAAACCTCTATCACATCCATCAGAGTTGCATCAGATCCAAGCTAAATATGCAGTCACTGCGAAAAACCAGAGCCCCAAGAGCAACCCTGAGCTACCACAAAGCCGAAGTCATGCCGGGCCAAATTCTTCTTCCTCCTTTTGAAAGATTTTCTGAATATATTGCTATATAACTATGATTGAGTTGTATTGGTAGATAGCAGGGCATGATACTAATCTATGGTACCTCTGTCCCTGTTGCGAAGAATGAGCACACAGAAGCACCACATCGAACCTGCAAGGAGCAGTTAAAGCACTTAATATAAGTATGCACGTTTAAATCACAGAACTTTAAAGGATGCTCATAGCATCACGAAAAAGGAGAATTTAGCAAATTAAAAATAATGGTTTTGTCATCTGATTCAATAACATTCTGATTGTCAATCTATTTTGTTGCACTATCATGGATTGGGAGCTCTATGTCAGTACGACAGCCAGGAAACGACCAGGGCTAATGTGGGGAACCCTGTAAAATGTCCCGCATAGCAAGGAATCAGAATTAGCTGATTTTGTACTTGTGAAACCTTGGTTTATTGATAATGGGTTGCAATCCTGTAGAATTTGGATAAAATTGATGATCCACCACCTTGGTGAAAAAGCGTAATATGTCCTCTCCACTACTATCCGGAATTCCAACAACAGATTTGCTACATTTTCATGCTCCTTCATCATAAATTTGTCTAGCATGAATTGTAGATAAATTTTCCACACTCTCAGATTTCAGCCAATGGCCCAAAGATTGAAGATGATTCTGGATCATTTGGCAGATGAATTTGCAGAGTTTCCTTGATCATGTAGTTTGAAATGTTTTCACTCTCTTCACTTGGTTGGATATGAAAATAAAAATAGTGTAATTTTTTTGCGATTATTCCGTTCCAATTCACGAATGCTCGGATCCTCGAATTGGACCCGTGAAAATCCTCGGCTTGGGACCGTGAAAACCTCCAGAAAATCTATCTCTATTTATGATGCCGCAAGGCTAGATTCCTCTTGTTGCTATTTTCTCTACTTTTAGATAGATAGATATATATGATCTTAGGGTGACTGTGTTGGGGACTCGTTACCTGCTAATCCGTCATATAAAAGAAATTATAGAATGAAAACAAGGACAGTAACAGTTTCACAACACGCTTATGTTCAAAGCTTTTTATATTCTAAGGTATTTCATTTTTGAAGCCATTCCATGTCAAATTTCTTGGTGGAGCTTCTCCATGATGCCCAAATTTCTTACAATCTCACTCATCATCCACTCCAGAGCTAAACTCAACCATGCCACTAGGAGCATCATTTTTTTATCAAAACCTCTTGTTGCAGCACCTTGAAAGCATTCTCAAAAGTATCAAATGTCCATGGCTTTCTAATAAGAAACTCTTGTGTCTTTGTTGTAGATGAAGTAACCAGGGCTACCCCACCATAAGCTAGAGAAATATCTACAATTGACACACCATTTGCTTTTGACTCTAGATAAACCCTCATGCCAACATTTTTTTACCCTATGACTCCAATTCTTGGAAGAAACATTTCATGACTTTGCATACTACAGCCTCTTGAATTTCATTTCTATTCCAACTTCATGGTTAGTTAACTATTGCAGAATTTTTCACGAGAAAAAACATAATCCTCCTTCAACAGTTTCAGTTCATTAGGATTTTGTACCTCACCATTTGCAAATAAGTCTGCCTGTTCCATGAAATGGCCAAAATGTGCCAACACATAACATACCTACAAACAATGCAGAAAATAGTGCAACTTGGAGGCTATGGTTTAGGACTACGTCTTCCCCTCTTTCAAGTAGGCTCAAGCATAGGTACAATTTTGGAGAATAATGCAAGTATAAAAGAGATACAAATTTATGACTCTACTTATCAAAGAAATGTTGGAGCTAAGATGAAGGCTAATTTTGAGTTTTGAAGGCTTTTAGAGGCTATTAGAGACTTTTCTTTAGTGTTACACTAGCTATGCTCTAGAGCGTAATGCAACACTTAGTCAAATTTTGTAAAATTTTATCTCTAGCACTGGTTATGCTAGCTATGCTTTAGAGTGTAGCAAGGAGACTTACAAAAAATTTGATAGAAACTATAGTTTTCCTTCATGCTATACTCGCTATGCTCTAGGGCGTATTAGGAGAGGTAGCGTTAGGAGTTAAAAAATTTTCCAAATGTCTCTTTCATGCTAAGCTAGCTTGACAACTTCTTACTTAACACTTAGGAAAAACTGATGACTGAAAAGTATGCTATGCTAGCTACACTCTAGAGCATAACTACCTAAGAGATAGAAAATTTGCCAAACTATTTCATCCATCCAAAGCAATCCTAACAACCTTTAGCTTGGCACTTGGGCAAACTAGCCATGGAATTGTGTTTTACAATGGCTATGCTTTAGAGAGTACCAGGCAAAGTGAGAGCATAGCAGAATACTTACATAAATTTTTCATGCAACTATTATTAACACTTAGATAATTTTGCAAAATAGGCCTTGATGCATGCTACACTAGCTATGTTGGGGAGTGTAGCACCAACACTCAGAAAAATTTGCCAAGTTTTGACACTTAGACAAATTTGTAGTTGAAGCGCTAAAGCCCAAAATTGGTGGTCTTTCAATGTCCATGGTAATTTGTTATTTGGTTTGGATACATGTTGGTTTTTGCATTTGGCAAGTACATATAATAACATGATACACATTTGACACAGCGTATTGTGTGTGCTAATCTCCCTGTTTGTGGTGATGGATGAAGTTGGCTAATCTTGGTTTTGACACTATTTGATGTATGGCTATTATGGCTATGTGTTTATAAGCTTGTCTACATGTAGGCTATTTATTTGTAAGCTTGTTAATCTAAGATAATTTGCAAGTTAGCCATGCTCCTTCTAATGATTATGAGATTTGATTCATTTAGTGATTGGAGATGTTTCCAAGGTTTCACACTTAGTTTTATACTAACAACCCATTTTATTTTTAGCCTATTTTATTAGGGAGGATATGGGATCCCTTGGAGGACTTGTTATGATGATACTATGTTTCAATTTTGAGCTTTGCTATTATATTTTGGATTTGTTAGCATTGTATTAGACATTAATTATTTTTCTCCATTTATGGATTTCTAATGCATTATCTAGAATGCATGTGGTAAATTTCAGCATACCTCATGTGTAAGGTATGTGTGATTTTACTAATTTGTATGAACATGATGTTGATTTTGGGTAGGTTTGGAGGATCATCAAAGAGCTATTATTGAGTAGGATAGATTAGTGGAAGAAATATCATATTCAAGATGAGCTATTTTTTAAAAGTGAAAAGGTCTGTGTTCCTAATTGTGAATTTAGGAAAATTATTTTATTTAAAAATCATTATAGTGGCATGCTAGGCTACATGGGTAGGGATAAAAAATTGGAACTTGTAGATAGGCACTCTTTTTATATGTTATGAAAATTGAAGTATCAAAATTTGTGGAGTATTTGACTTTTCAAAATTTCAAAGAAGGTAAAGGAGGTATAGAAAATGTTATTTCTTCTAGAGCACTTATTGGACTAGTTTTGGTAACTAATCCTCATCCTAAACCCTATAAAGTGCATTGGTTGCCTAGAGATTTCTCTTAAGAGGTGAGGGAATAACGTACTTTAAAATTTAAATTGGAAGTTTTCATGATGTTGTGAAGTGTGATATGCTTCCAATAGATTGTGCTGATGTATTTCTTTCTAGACCTTGGTATTTTGACAATGGTGCTTAAGTTGATGAAGTACGAAATGTATGGAGTGTAACTAGATTTGATAGAATTCATAAGTTAATTTCCATGGCTATTAAAGAATGAGGTGGAAGAGCTCACTTAATAATTTCTTAAACCTTTTAGGCGTGAGGGAATATGTTAAAAAACATGATGAAATAGGCTTTGGATTTGCTATTGTATCCACAATTTCTTCTAATCATGATGATATGCAAGTTGAACTTCTTACAGGTGTGCTAGGCTTGAAGGAGAAATTTTCCAAGGTATTGAAAGAGGAATAAGATGGATTACCACCAATGAAGAATGTATACCATCAAATTGATTTCATCCTTGGTGCTACCATTTCAAAAGAGAAAGCATACCAGATGGCACCAAATCAGTGGGTTGAACTAAAAAGGTAAGTAAAGAAGTTACAAATGGCTTCATGAGGGAATCCATTTTACCTTATGTAGTTCCAATGGTGCTAGTGTCAAAGAAGGATAGTGATGAATGGAGGATCTTCATTGATTTCAAAGTAGTGAATAAGATAACAGTGAGGTACAGGTTTCCTATTCCAATGATAGGTGATATCATTAATGTCCTTACCAATACAGAGATTTTTAGCAAAATTTATTTGAAGAGTGGTTACCATCAAATTAGAATCAAGTTTGGTGATGACTGGATGATAAATTTCAAGACACAAAATGGATTTTTGAGTGATTGGTGATGCCATTTGGGCTCACAAATGCACCTGCTACATTCATGAGGTTCATGTACAATGTATTAAAATACCTAATTGGTAAGTGTTGTATCATCTTTTTTATGATATTTTGTTATATATCTCTAATGAGGAAGAGCACTTGGATCACTTGCAAATTGTATGTATTAAGTTAGAAGAGGAACAATTAGTGATCAATGTGAAGAAAAGTCATTTTTTAAAATGGAAAATCAAATATTTAGGACATGTGGTTTCTAAAAATCAAATTTAAATAGAAGCTATGAAGGTGAAGGCTATTAGGGATTGGCCAACTCCTAAGAATGTTGGGGAGGTAAGATCATGTCCTGGATTTGCAAGTTTTTATAAATGGTTCATAAAAATTTTCAATGGTATTTCTTAACCTATGTTTTCTTTATTGAAGAAAAATAAATATTTTAGGAAGGATAATGAAACCCAAGGAGCTTTGACTTATTAAAACCAAAAATTACTAGTGAACTAGTACTTGCAATTTGAAATATTTAATATCTTTCTTAGGTGGAGATGGATGCAAGTGGTTGCCATTAGTGGGGTAGTTTCATATGTAGGTAGGCCTGTTTCTTTTTTTTTTCTAAAAAATTACATGAGTCAAGGAAAAAATACAATGTATATTATAAGGTGTTGTATGCTATTCTTCAAGAAATCAAGCATTGAAGGCATTACTTGTTTCCCAAAGAGTTCACTTTGATGATAGACCACAAAGCACTAAAATTTCTAAATTCCCAAAAGAAGTTGAATGAAAAATACATGAAGTGGGTTGCACAATTACATGAGTTTAATTTTCTATTAAAAGATAAACGAGGAAAAGCCAACATAGTGGTTGATGCATTGTCTAGGGTGCATGTGGAAAATTGTAGTGTACCTCATGTGGAAGGTATGGAAGATTCTACTGATTTTTATAAACAAGATGTTTATTTTGAAAAATATTAGAGGAGCTTCAAAGAGCCATTATTAAGTAGAATGGACTAATAGAAAGACTATCATATTCAAGATGAACTATTATTTAAAAATGAAAAGGTATATGTTCCTAATTATGATTTTGGAAAAAAGATTCTATTTTGAATGCATTATAATAGCATGGCAAGTTACATGGGTAGGGATAAAACATTACAACATATGAATAGGGACTATTTTTTGCCTAGTATGCTAATTGAAGTGTCAAAATTTATGGAGTGTTTGATTTATCAGAAGTTCAAAGGAGGTAAAGTAGTGAATAGGAGACATCTTAGGCTCATCATAGATGCCTCTCCAACATATCCAAATTTGATAGAAGACATCCCAAAAAGACCAGATATGACTTAAATGGGCAAGGAAACTTTTGAAATTGCCATTCGAAGTTTGAAAATAGTTGAAAAATGGGAGAAAAAGATGGAAACAATGGAGGATCTTTAGGTTGAGCTTGATGAATATTTCCTAGGGGTTGTATCTTGCTTAGTTAGTAAATATTGACTTGTTTCATGATTGTACCATTGAGAGTTATGAGTGAGATGTCATGAGATATCAAGAGAGCACATGTGAAGAGTGAATAAGTATGTTGCCACTCTTGGTCAATTTTTTAAGCATTGGCCTAGTGTATCTTGTATCTTGTGAGTTGAGATCTTAGTCCTAGGTTGTGGGAGAGACTATCTCTTGGTTATGTTTTGCATTAAGAATAACCATTGTGTGGTTGTAGAACCTCATGCTATGCATAATTGTTTAAGTGTTTTGAGAGGTTTTGTACATTTTGTGGGTTTTTGAACCTTGATATAATCTTCTCTTTGTTAATTGAAGATAGCTAGTAGAGTAGGTTTACTCCAATAATTAGATTACCTTCAATGAACTAAATCTAGATATTATGCAAAGACAAAATTTTTTGCTAGAAAATAATAAAACTAGCTATCTTCAATTAATCTATTAGAAGGGTTCACACAACCTACAACATTCAAAACCTATCATAGTCAACCAATATTATAGAGCATGAGACTCTACAACCACACAATGGGTACTCTCAATATAAGAAACAACTAATAGAAATATCTCCCACTACCTAGGATTGAGATATCAACTCACAAGTGAGATACAAGAAAATAGAATACATAGACCAACATACCACAACTAATCTTGAAGCTACAATCACCAATTTCACTCACCCAATGTGCTCACTCACTCTCTGCTGCTTAGCTCTTTACTCTTAAGAGCATTTCTCTCCATCATCCTCATATCAACAATGATGAATACATCAATATTTAATTCAAACTGGAAGATAAGAATCCTAGAAATATTTCCTTAACTTACCATGAGGTTTTCTAGATTTTTTCTAAGTCTTCTCATCTTCTCCGATTCTGTTTCCATATTTTTCCATTCCATTCCATATGTTTTCCAAATTGGAATAGATGTTTTTAGAAGTTTTTCCATTTATCTGGATCATCTCTAGCTTTGTTAGGATGTCTCCTATGAAAGCCTAGCTATTTCTTTAGACATCTACTATTTTTTGAGGATGGTCAATCTGGTCTTGGGATATTCCAAATTCTAGTAGAACATCTTACCTAAGATGTCATCTACATAGTTGGTATGTGTTCACTACATTGTGCCAATTTATGGTGGGACATTCCACCTACAAGGGCCAAATACAAAAATGCCAATTTTCATGTTTGAAACCTTGGATGCCTTCAAACAAGTCCCAATAGATCTTGGAACCTCCTAGACTCATCAAAATGAGTTCAAAACACATTGAAATATGCAAAAAAATCCATGAATCATCGTCAACAAAAATTAACACAAGAAGGCACACAAAAATAGGACACAGTTATCCAAGTTTCCTTTAGGTGCAAAACTTTCCAAAACAACTTGTCGGACAAGAATGAGGAAATTAGAAGAGGTGTTCCTATACCAGCTCTTCCATCCTTTCAAAAGTAAACTTAGGTGAACAAGCGAGTAGGGGTTGAAGTGAATCCTCACTCAACAAGTTTGATCTCATAAACCCATATAACATCATTAGTAAATTGATCCTTTCAATAGATTAAATATTTATTTCTCTTAACTTCCCAAGTGCTAGAAGCTTCCCTTCACTTGAGTGTGATTTCCTTCCTCTCCATATAAGGATTGGATTAATAACCCCCTTTAACTCATTGATGCTACACTATATGGTATCCTCATTAGCTGGTCCATAATAGTGCATAAGATTTAAAACATTAAACACAAATGACATACCAACATGATTTGGTAAATCAATCTCAAAAGAATTATGATTAATCTTATTCTTGATTTTGAAAGGCCCCATCTTCTTAGCTTTCAATTTATAGAAGTTAACTTCCCTCAAATACTTCTCCTTTATGTGAATCCAAACCAAGTTACCAACAATAAAATTAGGCTTCCAATTGCCCTCATTTCTCTTGAGGACTCTCTCTTCAACCTTCTTCTTAAGATTTGATTTTACTTATGGATGGAGATCCCTCATCTCTTTTACAAAATTAGCACTAAGTTCAACTTTACCATAAAAGCTCTTCAAAGTGTCCACCATCTTTGGACAAAACCCATAGTTCACCTGAAATGGACTTTTGCTAAGAGTAACATGAAAAGAATTATTATACAAAAATTTAGCATGACACAACAAATTTTCCTACCCATTTGACTAATTTTCTTGCAAACATCTCCATATGTTTAGCAAGGATTTATTCACCACCTCCATTTGGCCATCAGATTATGGATGATATGCACTAGAAGAATTCAACTTTATTCCTAAAATCTTCCAAAGGAACCCTCAAAAATTACTTATGAACTTGGACTCTTTGTCACTAACAATATTCAATGGAATACCATGCAGCTTCACAACATGATGGAAAAATAAATTTTCACATGAGATGCATCACTCACCTTCATTCATAAAATAAAATTTATCATGTTAGAGAAATTGTCCACAACAACAAAAATTTCATCTTTCAAATTCTTGGTCTTTGCAATAGTACTCACAAAGCCCATTGACATGTCTTCTCATGGACCTTTAGAAATTGGCAAAGGCATATAGTGTTCATCCACACCTTTACCTCCTTTGAACTTCTAACATGTTAAGTACTCCTTCATAAATTTTGAAATTCATGTTACCATACTAGGTAAAAAGTAGTACCAATTTGCAAGTTCTAATGTTTTATCCCTGCACATGTGGCCTACCATGCCCCTACAATTCTTTTCAAAGAAAATATTTTTCCGAAAATCATAATTAAGAACATATACCTTTCCATTCTTAAATAAAAATTCATCTTGAATATGATAGTCCCTCCATTAGTCTATCCTATTAATCAATGGCTCTTTGAGGCTCCTCCAAACCCTCAAAATCAACATCATGCTCATACAAAGAAGAAAAATCACCCATACATTCCACATGAGGTACAATGAAATTCATCACATGCACCTTGGATAATTCATCAACCACCACATAAACCTTCTCACTTTTGTGCTTTAACAAAAAATTGAACTCTTGTAACTATGCAATCCAATTCATGTGCTTTGCACTCAATTTCTTTAATGAGTTTAGAAATTGAAATGCTTTTTGGTCTCTCATTAAGATGAAATCCTTGGACAACAAGTAATGTCTCCAATGCTTGATTACTTATAGAATAGTATATAAATCCTTCTCATATATACCATATTTTTTCCTTGAATCATTTATATTTTTAGAAAAGAATGCAACAAACCTATGTTCCTGTGAAAGTACCCTACTAATGGAATGTCCACTTGCATCCACCTCCACCTAAAAAAGCGTCTAAAAGACTGGAATTGCAAGCATTGGTTCATTGATAATATTTTATTCTAACAAGTTAAAGCTTCATTTTGTTTTATTATGCCATCTAAATTCCTTATTTTTCTTCAACAAAGAAAACATAGGCCATGAAATACCATTGAAAGTTTTTATGAGCTATATATAAAACCTTACTAAATCAAGGAATGATCTTACCTCTCGAACATATTTAGGAGTGAGCCAATCCCTTATAGCCTTCACCTTGGTAGCTTCTATTTGAATTTTCTTTTTAGAAACCAAATGACCCAAATATGTGATTTCCCTCTTGAAGAAATGACTTTTCTTCACATTGATCACCAACTGTGCCTCCTCCAACTTAAGGCACACCATCCTCAAGTGATCTAAGTTCTCTTGCTCATTAAAACTATACACCAAAATATTGTCAAAAAAGAAAATACAACACTTACCAATCAAGTTCTTTATACATCATGCATCAACCTCATGAATAGATTTGGAGTATTCATGAGCCCAAATGGCATCATCAACGAGTCAAATAATCTAACTTAGTGTTTTGAAAGTTTTCTTCCACTCATCACTAATCCTGATTCTAATTTGATGGTACCCACTCTTCAAATCAATTTTCCTAAAAATTTCAACATTGATGAGTACATCAAGGATATCATCGATCCTTGGAATAGGAAACTAGTACCTCATTGTTATCCTATTAACTATCTTGGAATTAATGCACATCCTCCAGTCACTATTATCCTTCTTTGGCACTAGCACCACTAGAGCTGCATAAGGTGAAATGGATTCCCTCATGAAGCCATTTGCATGTAATCCTTCTACTTACCTTTACAATTCAACCCTCTGATTTGGTGTCATCCCACAAACTCTCTCATTTGAAATGATAGCCCTAGGAATAAATTCAATCTAATGTTGTGAATTTCTCATCAATGTAGTCTATCCAACTTTTCCTTGAACACCTTGGAAAATTTCTCCTTCAAGCCTAGCACACCTATAGGAAGTTCAACCTGCACATCATGGTTAGTAGCAACTATTGTCATAAAAACAAAACCAAAACTAGTTTCATCATGTTCCTTAATATATTTCCTCTCTCCTAGAAGAATTAAAGAAGCATTGAGTGAGCTTTTCTGCTTCACTTTTTCAACTGTCATAGGAATCAAATCATGGATTCCATCTAGTATAGAAACATTCCACACATTTCTTGCTCTATCAAGCTAAGCATAGTTGTCAAAATTCCAAGGTCTATCATGAATTACATTAGCAAAATCTATTGGAAGTACATCATACTTCACAACATCATGAAAAATTTCAATTTTAAATTTCAAGATATAGTGTTCCCTCACCTCTTAGAAAAAATATTTAGATAACTAATGGACATTATAGGGTCTCAAATGAGGATTAGTTAGCAAACCAAATTTGGCAAATATCCTAGAAAAAATAACATTTTCATAGGCTTCTCTATCAATTAAAATATGAATCCATTTCCTAGTAAGAAAAAAACTAGCCCCAATCTAAAACAATAATTTCATATTAGGATGATCTCCTCTATATACATTCATGATGAATGCACATGAATTTAATTTTGAAAAATAATTAATTTTTAGATCATTAGGATTACCTCTCTAAAGAGCTTGGCTTGATATCTCCTCCATTTCCATGGAATGCACATTTTTTCCCTAGGTTGTCTTGTGATGTGGACATTCCCATTACCTATGTTTCCATTCCCCACATCTAAAGCATTATAGTTTGAAGTTGTTTCCTTGACCCTTGCCTCTCTTGCCTTTGTCCTTCTTGGCATTGTCCTTCTCATTTCCTCTTTTAATCTTCTTATCCTAGCTACCCTCATTGTCTTTAGATTTAGACTTGTATCCCTTCTCAAATCTAGATCCCTTTCCCTTCCCTTTAGAAGTATGTTTGCTTCTATTTCTGAATACATATAATTTCTTCTTATCCTTGAGTGCCAAATCATAAGCCTCATCAAGGGTTTATGGCTCATAAAATAAAAACACTTACTAGTACACCATTTTGATATCTCCTAGGTTGAAGCTTGGTCATACTCCTCAAAGGTTACCTTAGCTTGATGGAATAGATTACAAATTTTGATGTAAAATTCCTTGACATCCTTGCTACCTTGGCTTTAAAATTTTAACTTTCTTGACATCCTTGTAACTCTACCTATGGAAGTCTTGAAGCATTTCTAAACACTCTTGCAAGCCTTGTCTCATGTTTGTTGTCAAGCTTGCTTGAAGAAGTATTAAACACCATTGGATCCCTTGGAGTTATTATTTGAGAAATAGGATTCCCTCCTATTGGAATCCTTGGATGATGATTATTTTACACTTCAATAGCTAAATTTACCTTCCTCTTCATCCACTCCATTTCCCCCTAGCTGTGAAACATCTTCATTTAAATGTACATGCCCTTCACCTTCACAAGTCTAGATATGGATAGGACTAGCATTTTGGCCTACCTTCATGCTAATTTCATCTAATCAAGCAACCATCATCTAAAAAAAGGACTTCATGCTTTTCATGTCTCAATTCAATGCTTGCAAATGTTTCTTCTTGGGTGCCATTTGAAAGTGATGGAATTCAAAACAACAATTTCCTATCAGGATGATCTCCTCTATTTTCCATTCCCCATGAATATGCAAGAATTTAATTCAAAAACATCCTTAATTTTTAGAGCATTAGGATTACCTCTCTAAATAGCTTGGCTTGATATCTCCTCCACCTCCATGGTTCACACATCTTTGCCCTTGGTTGTCTTATGATGTGAAATTTCCATTGCTTATGTCCTCATTTCTCATATTTGAAGCACTGTAGTTTGGATGAGTTGTTATCTTGACCCTTGCCTCCCTTGCCTTTGTCCTTCTTGAATTTGTCCTTCTCATTGTCTCTTTCAATCTTCTTATCTTAGTTTTCCTCCTTGTCTTTAGATTTAGATTTGGATTCCTTCTTAGATCTAGATCCCTTCTCCTTCTTCTTAGAAGTATGTTTGCTCCTATTTCTAAATCCACCTAATTTCTTCTCACCCTTAAGTAACAAATCATAAGCCTCATTAAGGGTTTATCGCTCATAAAAGAAAACCTCTTATTGGTACATCATTTTGAAACCTCCTAAAAAGATTGAATCTTGGTCATACTCCTCATAGTTTACATTAGCTTGATGGAATAGATCACAAAATTTGATGTAAAATTCCTTAATATCCTTGTTACCTTACCTTCAGAATTTCAACTTCCTTGACATCCTTGTAACTGTACGTATGGATGTCTTGAAGAATGTCTAAATGCTCTCAAAATCCTTGCCTCATCTTCATTGTCAAGCTTTCCTGAAGAAGTATTGAACACCATTGGAGCCCTTGGAGTTCTTATTTAAGGAATAGGATTCCATCCCATTGGAATCCTTGGCTAATAATTTCTTACACTGCGATAGCTGAATTTACCTTCCTCTTCATCCACCCCACCTCCACCTAGTTATGAAACTTCTTCATCTAAATGTACATGCTCTTCACCTCCATAGGTTTGGATATGGCTAGGACCATCATTTTGGTCTACCTTCATGCTAATTTTATCTAATTAAACAACCATCATTTGGTAGGTCAACTCCATGTTTTCCATGTCTCAATTCAGAGCTTGCACATGTTTCTTCTTACAACTAGGCTTTGATACCAATAACATTGGAGCACATTTACTCCAATAATTAAATCACCTTCAATGTACTAAATCAAGATATTATGTGATGAGCGATGAGGTACCCCTTATTCCCAACCATAAAAATCACAAGCATTCATGAGCGATCCAGTCGAATTTCATGGATGGGACTAGTTGTGCATCTAAATCGTTATGCTTTGATAAAAGTTCACTATCTTCCCACTTGGACTAGTGGTAGCTTTGTCACATATGATTTAGTCCAAAGTGAGGCATATGATTGATGTTATCGAGCCCTATGCTACTCCTAATGATAATGAAGAGGAAAATTAATTAAGCTAATTAATAGTGGAAAGTGAAAATCTAAGCTAGCCTACATGCGATGAGTATTTGTTCCTAATCATCTATACCTGCCTTGGACTTTGTGTGACAACCACTAGGATTGCCAAGAATACGTCATTGGTCTTACCAAATGATACACTATTAGGTTACCAAGAAATTACACTTAAGCACTTGCGATTAGTCATACTCATTCTACTTAATGATAGGAATTGTAAAAAGTAATAAATGGAAACATCAACTAAGGAAAACAAGAAACAATTAAATAATTAAAAATAATAATAAATCTAAGCATATGCTACAATGATGGAATTAATTTTGATCTTTATTTTTGGTCATGTAACGTGTCCAAGTATGTCATACCCGAATAAGGATGTTATACAATTACAAACATCACATTGTGGGCATGCACTGGAAAACAACAAAAATTGAAATCACAAAGCTATGAAAAAGCTATCTAAAACTAACAAAAAAACTATCAAAAACTACTTCCAACCATGCCTCCAAGTGTTGTATTTATAGGCTATCATAGAAGAGATGATATTAGATATCCAACATCATTTCTTAAAACTCGATATTGCGTATCCAATATCGAGGCTCCGATATCAAAGTTGATGATGAGTAGTAAGGTACCCCTATGCCCAACCATACAAATCATAAGCATTCACATATGATTTGGTTGAATTCTGTGTACTTTATTTTTTTTAGTGCACTAGCCCTTTAGGAAGTGAATTTAGCCTTAAGGTCAATCGTTGTCCTCCCAATTACACTTGTGATGTACATTGGTATGATTAAGTGTAACTGAGGCATCTACATTTTATCATTTTGTATTTTATATTTTGGTACTTGAAATGCAAATAAAATAAGTTTAATTAACTAATATACATTACTAATTAACTAATCATTTAACTAATCATAACACAAGTATCTGTTCCCACTTTTCATACACATCCTGAACCTACGTATCCACTATCGGGTGAACAAACGCTATGCTACTAGGCATACCAAGTGATAACACTGCTAGGATTACCAAGAAAATACATATTATGCTCGAAGTGTTCATACTTATATGTGTAATCTATTTCACTTAATTGTCTCAGTAACGTAATAACCAGAAAATATTTGATAACTAATTGAAATCATTTAATAGATAATTAAAAATATTAAATGCATAACTAAAATAGCCAATCTATCCAAAATGTTGCAAGGTTTATTAGAAATCTCATCTTTATTGCTACACACACTATCGTTCTCAGGTACATAATGCTTGAATAAAGATCTATACACTCAATGACTCTTATTGTGGGCACTCAAGGAAAAAAATTCTAACTTTCAAATGGAAAAAATGCAAGAGCCTTGCTATTACTGAAATCTGTAGTTTCCATACATGTGGTTAATAGGTGCATATTTATAGGTAATAGATAGACACTATGTCGATGAGGTCTTGTTAATGTAGGATGAAATGCATTGATGGGGCCTCATTAACATGGTCAACTACATTGATGAGGCCTCATTGATGTAGCCAACAAATGACAACTCATCATACCCGCATGATTGAATAAAAACTTATCCTCGAGTTATTTTACAAATTTGGGAAAGTATGAAATTATTGATTAACTTTTCTTTCAATAAAAAAAACTTGATTAACTTGACAAAAAATGGAGTGCCCAAGTCTATGGATCAACACATTGCAAACAAATGGTGGTGTTCAAGATACAAAATTGAATACCATGAAAAAACTATTTAAAAATTGGACAACATGTTCCTTGATGATGTGAAGCTTCTTGGAGAAGATCCAATGGTCCTAGGCAATGGTGGTTCTTAAGGATCTGAGGGACCTTCACTAGATTCACACATTGCCAGTGGTTGAGATGGATATGGTTGTACTACTACTATAACAACTTTAGGTGGGAGGTGGAAAGCATCTGACAATGCTTTTATTTTCTCCTCATTACTCCTAGGATCATGCACCATCCATGTAGCTTTCCTAATGTGGGTTGAAATGAGCACATCCCAAGGACATGGGATGGCTAGAAACAACTCATTGACATTGATGAACCAAGTAGTAAACTATTTGAATTCAATTTTGAATGCTCACACTATGTTCTTAAGCTCCTAGTAGTCATTCATCCATTTGGCTAGGTCCTCAGTGATGGACTGTTAATTTGTGAATCATCCTTTGAGGATTTCAAGTTCAGTGTTAGCAATCTAAAGCTTTTTCTTAGTGTCCTTGTGGTGTTTGAACTTGGCCTCATATAGAAAATGTGATCTAGCCACTTTTTTCTCCAATTCTAACCATAGTTATCCAGTTGTCAGCATTGCTAGGTTTTCATAAAAGAGATTGGACAACTCCTTCAAGTGGATATCTATTTTGTTATAGGAATCAATCCCATCAAGGATGCGTTGCCACATCTCTCTTCCTTGCTAGAGGTGCTAGAGGGCTTCATTTACTTTATCCTGTTCCATCTTGATTTCTTTTTTATTAATTTCCTTTTACAAGCCAACATAGTTGCTGTAGTGATTTTCCACTCTCTCAAACTTAAGAGCTTCATTCTTTGAGGAAGTGATTTTTATGGTAGACATTTGTCACAAGATGCGTACCTCCTTAATAGATTGTCGTTATCCACTGCCAATTTCCTTAGTTCAATGTTGACTTTGGCAAGCTACTCCTACTATTGATGAATGAATTCTTGCATTCGATCTCTCTAAGCATCAACATTTCATAGGCAATGATTTTGTGCAGTCAATGCTTCATTTTCTTGGCACATCTAATTTAAGTCCTTTTTGATTGTGTGTGTTTTAGCTTCTACCATGGACTATTTGAAGATGGAAATTACTACTTCCTCCTCAGTCTTTTGAAATTGTTCTTGAAATTTTTTGATAGCTTCATCTCTTGTTGTTGTTGGGCTAAGGATTGGTTGCTTTGTAAGTTGAGCATGAAGTCCAGCAACCTCCATGGCCAAGTGTTATTTTTTCTCTTAGGCCATTCTTATTTTTTCCTCCAAAATGATGGATCTATCCCTTTCATTCAGAAGCTTTGACCAGGTTGCAGTCATGTTCTTCAAAAGATTGAAGATATCTAGAGTAGGTTGCCTAGTTCCTGCCAATCATTCCAGTAGTTGTTCATGCTAGGTTGTGTTCAATTTTTCACTGATTATGCCTATGGACATCTACACATCTTGAAGTGTAGATACATTTGGTATAGATTCCATGGGTTCATTCAGTGCTTCAACTACATGGTCAACTACCACTTCTGCTACTCCCTCCTACCCTTGGTGCTACATTGCCAACATAGTTTCCTCTTCACCTTCCCCCAACCTCACCAAGAAAGTGGTAGCATTCCTATAGATTTCTAGGAATAGATGATGTGTTACTAATGACACCATCACCTCTTGAGCATTGGGATCTTACCTCGAAGGTAGTTGCATTCTTTGGGAAAATAAAATGGAACCACCCCTCTCCAGCTAGCTAACTATTTGGGCCACCTTATTAAGGTGACTCATTGCTAGTTGATACATAGATGGATCGGTCTTGCTTGTTCCTGCCTATTTTTCTTATTTTCTTAAGAGTTTCTCTTATATTTTCCATAAATATTCAAGGGTTATGTAAGCCTTTGGTGTGGTTTCCTAAGTGGGTGGTGGTGGTCATAGCTCCTCTTCTTGAATAGTTGTTAGCATTTTATCTTTCATGATTTCTACCCATGAGGCTAGGGGAGCATGCCTGAAAGTGTCATTTGAATAGTGAATAATACCTACCCTCTTGCAAATTTTCCTAATAAGGCACAAAAAGGGTAGGGTATTTCTTACACATTCATTCTCCTTCAAATGTTTCTCAATATCCAAATAAATCAAGTATGGAAGGTTAATGGGAAATTTCCCACTTACAGTGGTGTATGCTTGAGTGGAGAAAGTAGTCTCCTTTCTTGACCTTATCGTTGGATTGAGGTGATAGGCCACAGTCTTGAAATCAATTTGCTCCATCATTGTGAGCACACCATGCTCCTTACAGTTGACCCTATAACATCACAGTCTACTCCCTTTTTTCCTCAAGATCACATTTTCTTGATATCTCCACCAACTATGTTCCAATGTCTAGCAACCCCAATGCCTATGTGATGGGATCCACTGAGTAGGACACTTGAATGTCCTAGATTTTGATTATTCCAAAAGAGATAAGGCTCTCCCATGTGCCACTCCCCACTAGTCGTGATGATTGGCCACATGGAAGAGGTTTGTAATTATGTTCTAACATCCTTTGGAGATTTTTCCAAAAATGGCCCAAAGTTTATTTCTTGAAGAATTAATATTTGAATTTGTCAGGACTTGATGATGTCTAGGTAGGCTTGAGTCAAAGTTACCTCAAGCCTTAGCATAGGTCCAGGTGCTTCTCCTCATTGAGATTATTCTATAGGAAGTTCTTCTTCTTCAATCTATCTAACAAATTCCACTTCAGGCTCCTCACAAAGAGGTCCCATTGTGACGTCCAAAAATGTCAATGGCTGGAATACTGAGAGGTCAATGGGCATACATCCTAACCCCAAATCCATGTGAGGGTTGTGCTAGAAAATGAAAACAAGGTGCCATGAATAGTCTTGTCAATCAGACAAGAACTTACATGGTGTTAAAATGACCATATGTGAGAAGGATTTAGAATGCGTTATGCACAAACACTGGGATCAGCTAAGCTAGAGCGTAGTAGGGTATCAAGGTCTAAAAATAGAAACATGAGCTTGAAAATATGTATCAAACAATAGAAAAGTGCAAGAGTTATGCTTAATATCAAAGAAAAAATTCTTGGAAAAGAAATGGAACAAAGCTTAAGAATGAAAAAATACATTGCCTCAAAAAGGAGGAGCATAACTATTGCTAAATAAGAGGTGATAATGGTACACATTATCAGGTAGGCATAGTGGTAGCATAGCAATGTAGTCACAGTCTCTAGGACACTTAGGATGTGGAGCTAATGGCAGTAGTGGAGACTAAACTTGTTGGGTTGGCTATTGCCATGTTTTGTAGGTGCAATGGTGGATTGCATTTCAGGAGGTGCCAAGGTGTGAAGCTTAGATGCTCAGGTGCAAGAGTTTCCTGGATACTTAGAAAGTTAAAATTTTCAATGCTCTTTTAATTTGCTAGCCCCTAGAGTGCTAAGCATCGAGGTATTTATAGAACTAGGTTAAGCATAAAACGTGGATTGGGCACCACATGGCATGGGTGTCATGTGCCATGAGCATAGATGGGGTTATGCTGACATGTTATGCTCTTATGAGAGTAGCAAAGTGTTACACTCTAAAGAATAGCAACGGGTTCCTAGAGACTATTGAACTATGACTACATTGCCCAGATTACATGTGCCAAAGTTTGAGAGACCAAAATTTACTTGCAAACAGTGCAAAATAATAAAAATTGAAGGCTATGCTTCGGGGCTACATCTTCCCCTTATTTGAGTAGGGTCAAGCATAGGAATAATTTCAAGGACTAATGGAAGTGTAAAAGAAATAAAAATTACTGATCTTGATTGGAAAAGGAATGTCAAAGTAGGGATGAAGGCCAATGCCAAGTTCTGGAGGATTTTCTCTAGTTCCAAGCTGGGTACGCTTTAGAGTGTAATACAACACTTAGTCAAAATTTGCAGAATTTTGATGTTTCACAATGGTTACGCTAGCTATGTTGGGGACCATAGTAGAGCATAATAGGGATATTTAACCAAATTTTGATGAAATTTGTAGTCTGCCTTCATGGTACATTAGCTATGCTCTGGGGCGTAGCAGTAGAGGTAGCCTTAAAAGTTAAAAAATGTGTCAAATGTATCTTCCATGTTGAGCTATCTTGACAGATCCTTGTCCAACACTTAGGCAAAATTGGACATTGGAACCTATGCCACACTTCCTACATTATGGAGCATAGCAAAGTGTAGCAACCCAAGAGATAGAAAATTTGCCAAACTATTTTTATCATCCTAAGCAATCCTTAATCACTTCTAGCTTGAAACTTGGGAAAACTAGCCATAGAAGTGTGTGCTATGTTGGCTATGCTGGGGAGCATAGTAGGAAAATTTAGAGTGTAGCATGACACTTAGAAAAATTTTCATGCAATTACTACTAACACTTAGAAAATATTTGCAAATAGGCTTTGATGTGTGCTATGCTAGCTATGCTAGAGAGAATAGCACAAACACTTACAAAAATTTTTCAAGTCTTGACACTTAGAAAAATTTACTGCTGAACTATAGAAGCCTAAAATTGGTGGTGATTCATTGGCCCCTCTTTGTTGATGTCAAGAGGATTGGCCCAAGAGATGTCGACAAAGAAGATGAAACACCACGACGAACATGACACCAACACCACTTATCAATGCCCAATTAGACAACACTTCATTATGCTTAAGAGTGCCAAGGAAATAAAGCATGCAAGGAATGGGTTACAAAGATGGACCAAGGAATAACAAGTGGAAAGGATGCTCATTATGCATTTTTCTGTAGAATAAAACATTACAATGGCTTGTTGCAAAAACATGATCCCTCATCAAAGTAATTGTGAGGGAGTCAACATGCGGAGATGGCTTGCCCCTAGCATTTTGACCTCTCGTTAGAGTGCTTGTGAGATGGTTGATCCAGGGTTGGACTAGTTACAAAATGACAACTATGCTCTTTTTATTTGGGCACTTTTTTTGTTCCATTTTTCTTTGTCTCTTGGTTTTGCTTTGTTTTTTCTTTTATCTCTCTATTTTCTTTTCGTTTTTACTTTCTTATTTCTTTTTCACTTTCTCTCTTCTTTTTTTCTTTGAAGATGTTTTATTGTTGCGTGGACTATGTGCCAATTAACAAAATTTTCTTAGAAGAAACTATGTTGCATTTAGAGGACAGGTGTTTCCTACAATGAGTTATGTTTCATCTGCTTGGGTCTTTGACCAATCCACAAAGGCTTCCTATGAGATGAGTTATGTTATGTCCATCATGGATTCTATAGTTGATTGAATGAAGGATGCTATGTGCATCAAAGAATGTGGTGAAATGCAAGGTGAAGAGGTAAATGCAATTAGCTATAACAGGATAATAGGGATGTGCACTCTTGAGTAGCTTGGTGAGTCAAAGTGGACACATTGGAGCAGTGCAGTGACTTGCAATTGCAATGAAATGCATCCCTAAGCAACATCATTGAGGCCTCATCCTATAAATGCAACACAAAGAAACTAAGAAAATAACCATAACATGGGAGATGAAGGTGAAGTCCTATTTGCAAGGGCACTACAAGGGCCATGCGTGCTATGTCAATTGCAGGTGCATGCAGTGTTCAAAGTAGGAAGGCCAGTGTAGGTGTTGATGGTGAGAGGCTTCGAAAGCTCCAGCAACCACACTAGAAGTAAGCACCCCAATGGCTAAAGATGTTGGTGATGCAAGTGCTCAGGAGTCCTTACTAAAGACAAGAGCCAAGAAACCCAATAGCATGGCAGAGAATCGCACTACTAGATGTTCTTCTCAGCTCTAGCAATGGTGAGGGCCAAAGGATGGTAGTGTTGTGGTTGGGCCACAATACCTTTGGTCCTCTAACAAGTGATGCTAATGGTAAGAGCCCTGACCAAGATGATTGGTGATGGTGGTGAAAGCTCCAGAAGGTTAGCAAGATGCTTGAAGGCATCTCCAAAATTTCAGTATTATGCCAAGGAGTGTGATGTTGTGAATGTTCCAAAGGGTATTTTCTTGATAATGTGAAGTTCATTCAGGAACTACAATGCCCCACCCCATCCAACCCAAGAGGTGTGAGTAGGTGATAGATGATTAAAAGTATTCATGGTTGCTTGTCTGTAGAACTATGTGTGTTGAACTATGAATGCTGAACTGTGAACCTAGTTTTAGGTCTTGGTAGATCACATGTTGTGCTAGTTTAAGGTCCTATAGACTATGAATGTAGTTTAAGGTCTAGGCAGACTGTGATGCACTAGTTTAAGGTCCTAGTAGACCATTGTGCTAGTTTAACATCATAGCAGATGATGGATGGCCAATTTAAGGTCATAGAAAACCATGCTATGGGTGTCAATTTAATGTCTTAGCCCAAGGACATTATGTGCCAATTTAACATTATAGCAGATTTTTTATGCTAGTTTAATGTCATAGTGGATGTTCACTTACCTTGCTTTTTAATTGGTGTGGCACTGCATACTAGGTGTAGTATGAATTTAGATAAGAGTGATTAATTGAATTGGCAAACTCATTGTCATCTAGATTAAAAAAATTGAATGCTATATTTTCATAGGCCTTTATGACCAAGAAGGATCCTTCCTAGTTAGTTGAGAATTTGTCTACGAGCTCATAAAAAACCTTAAGGACCAAGTCTCCCTTCTTAATTAGGCATTGATGCTAATTATGATGGTTCTTTTGCCATTGCTTTTCCTAGTACTAGTCAATGCAATCAAGTGTTTACATGCACTCTTCCTATATAGATTCAAGGTTAATGGTTCTCAACTCATTGTTCTAAACCTCCTCAATAAAGCTCAAGATGATCATACAAAGTGATGGGACCTACAGTTNAAAGCTCAAGATGATCATACAAAGTGATGGGACCTACAGTTTAAGAGGAAACTTTGCTTCTAATCCATACACAAGACTATATGGCGTCTTACCTATTATTGTTCTACATGTTGTACAGTAGGCCCATAATGTGTAGACTAGCTATTCATATCATCATCACTTGCTATTGCTAAGAATCCTCTTCAAAAGGTTAATCATGAATTTTTTCATAGCCTCCACTTGGAAATTCACCTATGGGTAGTACGATGATGAAAAGAAATGTTTAATGCCAAGGTGTTCACAAAAGGCTTTAGTTTGTATGCTACTAAATTTTGGCCCATTGTCTATGACTATAGTCATGGGTAGACCAAATTAGGTCACTATGTTATCTAGAATGAATTTGTAGACTTTTTGTGATGTTTTCTTCCTAAGGGAAATGGATTCAATGCATTTGGTAAAGTATTCGATTGTAGTTATGATGAAGCTATGTCCTACAAAAGACTTAGGCATTATTGGTCCTATAATATCCAACTCCTAATGTTGGAACAACCATGTGATCTACGTAATATGTAGTTCAGTGGATGGCATGTGCATTAGCTTACCATGTTGCTGACACACGTTACATGTTTTGAACTTGGAAATGTAATCACTCTTCACATAAGACCAATAATAGCCTAGGCATCTAATTTTTGTTGCCATTTCCCTAGGGGCTATGTGGCCTTTGCATAGTCCTTTGTAAACTTGATCGATGATTATTTGCACTTCACTACCACTAACACAAGTTAACAATATTTCATAATAAGATCTATGAAACAAGATGCTATCACTTACAAGGATGTATTGCCATGATCGCTTTTGTAATACATTATTTTGGATAGAGGTTAGATTTTGCAAAGGCTCTCCCTCTTGGAGATATTTCTTAATATTGTCATACCACTCTTGGGTGTGAGCTATGCTTGTCACGTTTAGAGATGTAATGTTTATTGTTTAATTTATAGGTTTTGTGCAATCCACTATTAAAGTAAGCAATGCAGAAAACATGTTGGGTGCTATGCTTAAGGCTAAAGTGGCTAATGCATTATCAATGGAATTTTCATTATGGGGAATGTGTCGAACATCCACAGTTGCAAATTTTTTGAGCAAGTGTTTTTCCAAATCACAATAAGGTTGTAAATGTTGTGCCTTGCAAGTGTAAACCTCTATGACTTGGTTAACAAAAAGCTGTGAATCACCTTAGATTGTTATGTTTTGGATTCCTAAATCACACACTATTAAGAACTTGTAAGGAAACCTTCATACTTCACCATATTTTTTGTGCAAGGAAATTCAAAATGATAAGTGAAGGGTCATATCTCCCTAAATGGAAATGTGATAATGGTAGTATCACTACCACCTTATGTGATTGAAGCATCATCAAAGTGTACAATTAACTTGAGGTTTGTAGGCACTTGACTTATGCTATTGACGTACTCATCCATAAATTCCAAATCTATTGTTGCTTGATTGTCTATGGGTGAAGCTGTGAGTTGTGTGACTATTTCTTGACACTTTGTGGATGCTTGTGCTTTGTAGTGTAGGTAAAACTCTACAGTTATTGCCTTCAACTGTGCAATTTGAAAATTTTCATACATGTTCATAGTAATCACCTCAAGTACATTGCTTTTGTAGATAATGTTAACCTGACTACAGAAGAGATATTTTCTGCATTTCTTGAGTGCAAAGAATAATGCAAGGTAGTTCTTCTCTACATCATTGTATTTCACCTCATGGGATACTAGCACATGGCTTAAGTAGTAAACAGGTATCTCTGAGCCATCATATCACTTTTGGAAAAGTAGAGAAGTAATGGAAGTGTTTGAGGTTGCAAGGTAAATGTAAAATGCCTTATCTCCTTGTGGAGGGTAGAGTATTGGAAGTTGAGCCAGCTTCTTTTTGAAGTTGTAAAATGCCTCCTGGAATTGATCTATCCACTCAAAGTGGATCCCCTTTTTGAGAAAATGTTGCGTTGGCTACAACTGATAAATCAACCTTACGATAAACCTACGTATGAATTGTAACCTACCTTGTAACCTGCATAGCTTCTTAAGGTTTTTCAATGCCAGTAAGTTGGTGATAGCCTTAACCTTATTGGGTCTACATGTATACATACTTCTGATACTACAATTCCTACCATGTGACTAGTCTTGATGTCAAAGATACACTTCTTGGGATTTAGCCTAAGGTCATGTCTGAGGCAATGTTTGAGGACATGGTCCAAGTCATCTGTATGGTTATGAGTTAACTTAGACTTAACTTCTATATCGCCAATGTAGTCGTTGAGAAAGTCTAGTACATAATTAATAAAGATACATGTCATCGTGCATTGGTAGGTTTCTCCTACGTTCTTTAGTCCAAAGGGCATCATTTTATAAAAAAACATACCCCAAGGGGTCATGAAAATGGTGCTAAGCTAGTGCTCTACATTGATTCAAATTTGGTTGTACCCTGAGAACCAATCAATAAAGGACAATAAGGCATGACCAGTCATAGTATTGATGAGTTGGTCAATACTAGGTAATGAAAAATCATCTTTGATAGTTTCCTTGTTCCAGTCCTAGAAGTTTATGCAAATGCATATACTTCTATTTTCTTAGGGACAACTATGATGTTTGAAACACACTCTGCATAGTCAACTACCCAGATGAAACTTTTTTTAAAGCTTAGTAATTTCATCATGAACTACCAATGCCACCTCAGGTTTGACCTTACGAACCTTTTTTTTGACTACTCTTATGCAAGGATCAAGGATAATTTTGTGTTACATTATATAAGGGTCCAAGCTTGGCATGTCCTTGTAGGACCATGCAAACACCTTAACCTTATTGTTGAGAATTTTTTAGATGCTTTGTTTGATTTGAGGTAGTAATAAAGAACTAAGTTTTAATGTCTTCACCTCACTTTAAAATGTTACTACAGGGACTTCTATGAGAGGATCATTAGTTACGTCACCTACCTCTAGGTCTAATGTCCTAACTAGATGGTCTGGCCAATCTAGAAATGTCTCTAGGGATGCTACATTTGTGTCATGAGTCATAGGCTAAAAGTATATGAGCTCAGTGTTTATTCATCTCATGGAATCATCGTAAGGCCAAGGGCAAACGAAGATTCTCATCTACATTCATTCTTCAATCCTACCAAAAATCCTACAAAATAACCAGAAAAATATTAAGCCGCACTTGTCTTAATAAGGCAAGATGCATAAAAGAAGGAAGACAATGTTATGAAAATTTACCTAATTATGCAGTTGTTGGATTGGATACGAAAGTATGTAAAGTAATTTTGGGGCCTTAATTGGACATAAAATTATAGTTTAAGGTTGTAGTGGACCATGGTCTATGTAGGAAACATGGGTTCAAGCAAGGCTTGGAAGGTTTTAAATGTGGTGTTAAGTTGGGCATTTATTGGGAAATCAAAAAAAAATGCAAAATTTTTTAGATGTATGAGGATGCTAGAAAAGTTAGAAAACTTTTCTAACTCTAGATGCTATGCTTATCCCCTGTTACACAAGGGACACGAGATAGTCCTGCGTTATGCACAGGACACAAGATAGGCCCTGGGAGGGTGACATGTCCTTCAACTTAGAATGGTATAAATAGGAGTTTTACCATCGTCAATTTGTCATTTTTAAAGTTGAAATAAACTATCACTAAGTGTAGCATGGCTAAGGCAAAGGGAGATAAAGTGTAGTGATGAAAGAGTGGAAGCTAAAGCATAATAAAGAGGAAGAAGAAAGCAGGAGCATGATGATCAACTATGATGTGTCATAGTGAACACCAACACCCTGGCCTCACCAACATGAACAAAGGAGAATGTGCATTGAGCTAACTTCCTAGGGCATGCATAGAAGACTAGAGGGAGATGCCATCGACAAGGTAAGGTGTTATGCTATTGTGGTTTCCTTGTGATTTCTTTCCCTTCTTCTTATTCACTGTAGGGTTTTTTTTTTAGATCTTGAGGGTAGCTTGCCTTGGGCAGCGATTGTCACCACCACCATGGCTATCATGAGACACAGTCAAGGTAGGGAATGCATGTAGTGGATTTTGTGAGTTTCTAGGTTTTTTTTTTTGCAAGGGTATCTCCTTTTTCTTTATGTGTCTCATGTGTAGCATAGGACAAGGGTTTTCAATAACCCACATGTGATGTGGGAGAAGAATTTTTTGGTGTCCCATGCATGGTGTGAAACAAGGGGTTTTTGGCTAGACAAGTGTAATAGCCAATGTCCCATGCATGATGTGGGAAAGGCATTTTTTGGTGTCCCACATGTGGCATGAAACAAGGGTTTTATGGGTGTCTTGCATACGACACAGCTGTCACACTAGGGTATGCTCCTAAGAGCATAACAAAAGCTTAGAAAAAATTTGATTTTTTGGCATCATGCTCTATAGGCAATGTAGTCAAGAGGTTATGCTCTACAATGAGCATAACCAATAGCTTGAAATTTTTCAATGCTTGAAAATTTTCATAGTTGTTATGCTCAATAAGAAGTGTAACCAATACTTAGAATTTTGTTTTTCTAATTTTGAAGGTTACACTATATAGAAAGTGTAGCCGATAGTTAGAATTCTTTTATAGTTTTAATGGTTACACTCTATCGGGACCGTATCCAATAGTTAGAAATTGTTTTGACATTTTTTGAAATTTTGTAAATATGAAATGTAGTCATCCTATTGGGAACTAGGCACATCAGATGAGTGTGACGACGTCCCTTTCTCGTGGGGCTTGTTGGACAGTTAAGTATGTTAAGTATAATTTTTATGGATTTTTTTTATTTTTTCACATCCAATGCTAACATTCTCCTCTTGTTGCTATTGTGGCATCACAAGGTATTGATAAAAGCCATCCTCATCCAAGTTGAGCTAGTGGGTATCTTGTGTTACATGAGTGAGCTTGTGTCGAACATACCTACACCAAACACATGTGTGGGTCACTAGGAAATATGGTTTAGGTTAAGAGTGTAATAATTCTTGGAATTTTTACTTCACCACTTAAGTGTGATGATTTTATCACACTTGGCAATAGAAGAAAGTCACACTAAGGCCACTCTCATCATGAAATATAGTAAGGTTGAGAGTTCAAAACATTGGCTGTGCTATGAGGCCTTAATGGAGATAACAAGGAATCTTCAACAGGCTAGGCTCATGAACCTTTTCCTAGCTGTTAGCCCAAGCATCCTAGTGGTTGAGATGATTTTCATCATTGACTTCTTCACTAAGAATGTTGATTTTTTTATCACACGAGCCTGTGATGTGTAGGGAACCTCTAAAATTATGGATGAATTCTTTGCAGACCTCTTTGGCATCCCTTTTGAGGGCCTTCTAGTTGTAGAAAAGACCAACAAAGAATTAGATCATAGAAGGGATTTTGAGGAATGGTTGGGCACCTCTAAGGTTCACAAAGGAATACTAGTTAAGGAAGCAAGGGTACCCATGGTCCACCACCTCTACCCAATCATTCGTGCTTGTGCATTCCCAAAGTTACTTTCACAAGGAAAGATTCTCAAGGTAGAGCAAGCTTGGGTGATGAGGGATGTAATAGAGGAGAGGATGTAGTACAACTGGGACTCTCACCTTGTCAGTGGCCTAACTCCTACACTAGCTTATGATCCAGCTACTATCCTAGTAGGTCCACAAAGGTGTTATGTCTATGGTAGCTTGCGACTAGTAATGAAGGTGAAAGAAGCACATGGAACTACCCTTGAACACAAAAGGAATGGGAGGCCCTCCTTATAGCACCAAAAAATTTTCATGTTTGAAAATTTCATTGGCTAGAACACCAAGAGATTAGTGGCCATATAGCCTAACCATGAATTCGTGTAGGGGTGGCACTAGAAAATAGAAACAAGGCATCATAAATGATCTTGTTAATTAGATAGGGACTTACATGGTGTTAAAATGATCATATGTAAGAAGGGTTTATACTGCGTTGTGCATGGACACTGAGATCAACTAAGCCCAAGTGTAGCAAGGTGTCCTAGCCAAAAAACAATGATGTGAGTGTGTAAATATGTATCAAATGGTAGAAAATTGTTCAAATTTCATGTGCCAAATTTTGAGAGACCAAAATGTACCTATAAATAGTGCAAAATAGTACAACTTGGAGGCTACATTCTAGGGCTATGTCTTCCCCTCTTTTGAGTAGGGTCAAGCATAGGAACAATTTTGGGGGCCAATGGGAATACAGAAGAAATACAAATTTCTGATCTTGGTTGCTAGAGGAATGTCAAAGTTGGGAAAAAGTCCAATGCTGAGTTCTAGAGACTTTTAGAGGTTGTCAGCTACTTTTCTCTAGTGTCAAGCTGGCTACACTCTATAGCGTAACATAACACTTAGTGAAAACTTGCAAAATTTTGATGTTTCACACTGGTTATGCTAGCTATGTTGGGGAGCATAGCAGAGTGTAGCAGGGATAATTAGCCAAATTTTGACAAAATCAACAGTCTTCCTTCATGGTACGTTGGCTACCTTCCAGGGTGTAGCAAGAGAGGTAGCCTCGGAAGTTAGAAAATGTGCCAAATGTGTCTTTCATGTCAAGCTAGCTTAATAGATCCTTGTCCAATACTTAGGAAAAACTGGGTACTAGAACCTATGCCACATTTGCTACATTGTGAAGCATAGCAGACCATAGCAACCAAAGATAGAAAATTTTCCAAACTATTTTTCCCATCCCTAGTGACCCTTGATGACTTCTAGATTGACACTTGTGCAAACTAGCCATGGAAGTGTGTGCTATGTTGGCTATGCTGGAAAGTGTAGTAGGTAAATTCAGAGCATAGCATGGCACTTAGAAGAATTTTCATGCAACTACTATTCACACTTAGAGAAATTTTGTAAACAGGCCTTGGTGTGTGCTACATTGGCTATGTTGGAGAGCATAGCACAAACACTTATAAAAATTTGTCAAGTTTTGACACTTAGACAAATTTGCTATTGAACTGCAGAAGCCCAAAATTGATGGTGTTTCACCCATTACATGAGTTACCTCTTCTTGTTCTTGGCCTTATTCCTACTAGACCCTTCCAGCTCTAGGTCACTTCTCCCATGGTTGTGAGAGTTCTCCTTCCTGCAGACGTTTTTGTTTGGGTGACATCTGTAATCATAATAGAACCATGGATTAGCAGTCATTGTGTAACCATAAAAAAATTGGAATATCTTAACTCTTGAGGGTAGTTACACTTTTCTAAGTTGTGATTATGGCTAATTTAATTAACACAATTGTTATTTCTATTTATGCCTTATCATTGATAAATCATCCTAGAGATTGTTGGAAGAGTTAACTTGGAAAAAGTTGATGTTTATGTATGATTAAGGTTACTAACACTTGGGGGATTTAGAAATTTTTTTTGAAAATTTTATTGGAAACCTTAAGGTTTATAGCCTCCATGATAAAGATCTTACCTCCGAGAAGTGCAACATTGAAAAACAGAGTGATTTCGACAAACGGTTTGAAAGTTATGGACTCTAGAAGGTTTTGGGCTCTAAAAATTTACAAAAATTCCCTGTGTGTTATGATAAAATTACAAAATATTTCCAAGTGACCAGTGGTATATATAGTATTTTTGCACTACATCGATGAGACCTTGTTGATGTGGTAGTTTGCGTCAGCAAGGCCTCGTCGATGCAACTATTGAACATCATTAACTTCCATTGACTTTGGTCAAGCTTTTAAAATACAAGGAATTTTTTGATGAAATTGGGGTTAAATAAAAGCTTAGAAGACCGAGAATAGTATGAAATCATGAGAAGAGGATGTTTAAGTTCATGAATCTGAAAAAATGGAGAGAAATTAATTAAATCAATGAATGCAATGAAAGATTAAGAAGTACTGAGCAGTTTACATAATGGAAAGTACAAAATATAAGATTATAGCGATGTCAAAGGTAAGGAACCTTAACTAATCAAGTCAAAATATATGCAAGTAGATCCTCCCCATAGCATGATCATGCCATTTTTACCTTAGCATAACCTCAACTAAGGAGTCTATGGGCCCTATAGTAAATTTAATGATTCCGACAAGTTAATGACCAACCCAGAAGAATTTACTCAAGAATCTCAATATGTCAGACTAAGACATAGATCATAACATACAACCTGCTAGTGAGGTGAGTTATGGTAGCATGGATGGATGATAAAGACGGTGGAATGAAGTTCCAAATTAAGGTCATAATAAGTCCCTTGTGGAATTATGGTTTAAATGACTTGAGATGTTCCATCCTCAGTCCTGACCTAAGCCATCCACTTTCAATGACTTCGCATTTCCACTTTAAGACTAATCCACCCACTCAAGACACAAGAGTGTGTGAATAAGACAACCACCATTCCACAAATAGGAGAGAGAAGTAGGAAGTGAGAGAGAGAGGGCCTTAGTTAGAGGGAACCTTCAGGCATAGGTATATATCTTTTGAGTCCCATAACTAATTCTTGTAGCCATTTTATTTGTCCAAGGGATGTGCTTTGAATTTCCATTATCTTTTTTTTTGAAATGGGAACCACACCATACGAGAAAATTATTTATGTTGAAGGGGTGTGCTTTAAATTTCCATAATTTTCTTTTGAATGATGAAAACCACACCATACAATGACATTATTTGTCTTCCTATCATTGGGTTGTATGGAATGGTAAGAAGTCCACAAAAAACACTCAAGCACTCAAGCAAGAAGAAGAGTATAAAGAGTATTAAGTCCCCTTGAAGTCACACCCTTTACAAATTTTTGGAACTACCAAGGTCACTAATTGATTAAAAGTTTCTTTAATGAAAATGGAACCCCAAATTCCTAGAGCAAGAAAAATCATAGAGTTCATTTGATGAGCAGATGATGTGGACTCACTACCTGTTTCATGAAAAATAGACCATGTCAAAGTCACAAAACATTAGAATTTAAAAATAGAAACTATAAATTAACAATCACACATTAAGCATAAACCATCATTAGCAAACAAAAAAAATAGCATTGTGTCCTATGATAATAAAGTAGATTTATTAGAAAAAATGAGAAAATATCTCACTTAATCAAAAGAAATAAAATAATGTAAAATATATAAGAAAGTGTAAAATAAGCAAGAAATTTTAAAGGTACTAAAAATGATATAAAATTTGAAAAATTTGAAAATCAAAAATTTGTAAAATCAAAAACATGAAAAACGAAAAGGGAGAAAAACTAAGAGGTCATGGTAATGGACAACATGGATGGCCATCTCCCCCATGACTAAGTTGGAAGGAGGAGATCTGAAAAATAGAATGTGGGTGTCCATCAGTTGAGGTGGTAGTTACACTAGCTAGTCTTAGTTCTAGGAAAGGTTTAACTTGTTAGATATTAACCAACTACTTTTTATTTGGGCTATCAGGTTTGTAAATTATCATGGCCCCAAAGGGAAATGTTTGATCAATTATATAAGGTCCCTCCCACAATTTTTGAAATTTTACCTTTTGAGGTACATGGTTGGGGTTCTAGTATAGGACCTTATCTCCTATTTGAAATTTTACTTTTCTAACTCTAAGGTCATGACGTTGCTTGCTGAATGCCATGTTCACCTCATTCAAATAGAGGGCCACTAAGAAATTTTCATCTAGCACATTCAAATTGATCAATCTTTCTTTTTGTGCTAAACTTAGGTTAAGGTTTAGATCACAAGTCATTGAGAGTGTATGGAGCTCAAATTGAATTGGGAGCATTGGAAGTTTCCCATACACTAACTCATAGGGAGAATATCTAATAGGAAGTTTTCAAGTTGATTAATAAGCCAAGAGAGTATCATTAAGTTTTGTGCTCCAATCCTTCCTATATTTGCTAATGGTTTGTGTTAATATTTTTTTAATCTCCCAATTGGATACCTTTGCTTGACCATTGGCTTGGGGGTGGTAAGATGTTATTAATTTATGTTCTACCCCCAAGTGTTGCATTAATTTTCTAAATGTGACACTTGTGAAATGAGTCCCATTATCAAAAATTAATGAACGCAACACCCCAAACCTATTTACAATATTTTGTTGTATAAATTTGGTGGTAGTGGATGATGTGCAATCTCTAATAGCTATCGCTTCAGCCCATTTTGTGCAATAGTAACCTGCTAGTATAATATACACTTTCCTATTAGACATGAATGTGATGGAACCCATGAAGTTAACACCCCATATGTCAAAAGGTTTTAATCATTGAATCCAGTGTTGAGGACCTTCCATACAAGTGGGCATCCCCCCATCACATTAACAACATTTACAAGACTTGACAAACTGGTGGGCATCCCTATAGATTATGAGCCAATAGTGTCTTGCTATCAAAATTTTTATGGCCATGCATCTCACTGCATAGTGGCCTCTGCAAGGTCCTTCATGAGCATCGAAAAGAATGCACAATTAATCTTCATTAGGGACACACTAACAGATCAGGCCATCAACACACACCTTGTAAAGGTGTTTGTTAATTTCCATGAAGTATTCATCCTGATGAAAAAAATTTTGCTTTTACCTAAAATTCAAGTCTTGTGGCATCTCTTGAGTGAGAAGATATGTCAAGATGCCATTATATGATATTTCCTTTTCAAGTGTTTATTCATTTATTGCTCTATTAAAGAGGATTTCATCTAGAAATTCATCAGAGAGCAGGCTCTTCTCCTTTTTATTATCCATCTTAAGTGAGAAAGATGGTTAGTAGCCACATTCTTGGTCCCTTTTTTATCTATCATAGTAAGATCAAATTCTTGCAAGATCATAAGCCATCATATAACACAAGGGCTCACCATTGACTAATTCATAAGGAAGTGAATTGCACTGTGGTCTGTATGTATAAATACTTTGTAACCTAGCACATAATGTCTAAACTTTTTTAGCACATACACCACTACCATTATTTTCTTTTCTGTGGTGGTGTAATTTAACTATGTTCCCACAATTCTTTGACTCATGCATTGGATATAATATGGAAATTTTTTATCATCCATATGTATGAGTACTACTCCCAAAGCATAGTTAGATGCATTTGTCATGATATGGAATGGTTTAGACCAATATAGTGCTCACAAGATTGGTGTTTCCATGAGTTTCTCTTTTAATTGTTAGAATTTATTTTCACATTTCTTAGTCCAAATGAAAGATGCATCTTTCTTTGTAAGTTCTACCAAAGGCTTTACAATCTTAGAGAAATTCTGAATAAAGTGCCAATAGTTACTAGTGTGTTCAAGGAATGACCAAACATCTTTAATGATCTCTAGTTGGTGTGCTATTCCTTGGATGACCCTTATCTTTTCTAGATCTACCTCAATACCTTTCTATGAAATTTGATGTCCTAGCACAATGCCTTCTTATACCATGAGATGGCTCTTTTGCCAGTTGAGCTGTAGGTTTGTCTCAACACCTCTCTTCAGTACTTACTCAAGTCAGTCCAAGGCTTGTTCAAAGGTAGCTCTATAGGTGGAGAATTCATCCATAAAGACTTCAACACCACTACTAATCTATTATTGAAAGATGCTAAAGACCAAGCATTGAAATGTTGTAGGGGTATTGCATAGGACAAATGGCATCTTATAGTGTGCAAAGTTGCCCAGGGATTCGTGAATGTTATCTTAGCTTGGTCTTCTAGCGTAATTTGGATTTCATTATAGCCACTATAACTATTCAAGAAACTATAATAACAATGCCTGCATATGGTTTCTAATACTTGATCCAAAAATGGCAAAGGAAAGTGATCCTTAAATGTTTTCATATTTAACAACTTAAATTCAATGCAAACCCACCATTTACCATCCTTCTTTGGTAAAATTATGAGTGGGCTAACCCACTCACTATCCATGATTGGATAGATAAACCCCACATTGAGGAGTTGCTCTATCTCCTTCTTAACGATTTGCTTCACTTTGGGGTTTAGCCACCTCTACGGCTACCTTCTAAGCTTCATGGCCAAGTCAATGTAGATGAAGTGCTAGCATATCCTTGGATCGATTCCTATTAGTTCTAGATATGACCAAGTGAAGGTTGTTGACCATTTATTCATCACTTTCAAAAACTTTTCTTTTTATTCAGGAGCAAGTTTGGCATTAATGATGACTAGTTTAGCAATCTTTAGAAATACATACTTCATCTCGACTGGTAAAGTTTTTAGTTCTAAGGGCTCCTTCTTGAACTAATTAGGGATCTCCGATGCTCCCCAATAGTTATCATTATCCTCATTAGAGAGTTGGAAATGGACTTATTCAATTTTATCTATACCTTCAACATATGCATAAGTTAGACTCTCAGTTGGCTCCATGCATGTCATGTTACTATCTAAATCAGCTATCAGCCATTGGGTTCCCTCTTGCTTTTTGGCTACTATGTATAGATACTATTGAATATTAATTTCTTGTGGATATGGATTGCATGCCTTAAGGTATGTGCTTTTTATTGACCAAATCTTTTACATGCAATTTCACCCATTATCATTGTACATGATGCATGGAATACACTTCTTCTCAATTTTTCGTAACTCATTCTTCTTAGATATTTTGAGAGATAAGTCCCTTATATCCATTCACACATTGACCATGCTTAACCAAGCTCTTCCCATGGTGATGGGAAAGTCACTTTTGTAGTTATCCACCTTGATTACTAGAAAATCAACAAGATAGGACCACCCACAAACTGTGATCACAATGTTCCCTACTAATTCCAAAGGGATCGTAATTGACTGATCTACTAATTCTAGATGGATATTACTCTTATTAAGAGGTTATAGTTTCTAGGCCTTGTACATATCATGGGAGATGAGGTTAACTCTGGAACCAGATTCAAGAAGAGCCTTGTATGGCTTTTGTTTAGCAATCTATAGAAAGATGAGTAGACTTCCTAGATCAAATATTTTTGTAGGAAGTTTGCCAATTATGATCTAGTTAGAAACAACATGAGTTAGCATTATAGTGTGGATCCTAGGTGGCACTTGGTTTGAAGGGTGATCAAAGGTATTTTATGTAGAAAATGAGGGTATTGGAGATGCAGGGTGATCAGTTGAAGTAGGTTGTGAGGGATAGAGACGACTGCTGGGCCAGAAGAAAGGTCATTTCCTTGATTGATTATTTGAACCACTTAGTTGAAAAACTACTTGTGAGTGTATAGATGGCAACAAGTTCACGAATCCCATTAACCACTTGTACCTCAAGCCATACTACATTTGACACAAAGTATTACATCAGATACAAAGCAAGGTAAGAAAAATGTCTACTATGATGTAAAAATGGCATAGATAGTCCGCTACAACTATAAACTGGCACAGAACATCTACTACGATGTAAAAATAGCATAGCACATCCTTGGGCTATGACATAAAACTAACACCCACAACATGGTCTACTGTGACTATAAACGGGCCATCCACCATCCTCTACGATGATAAACTAATGTTGCGGTCTACTAGGACCTTACACTAGCACATCATTCTATTGGGACCTTAAACTAGCACATTCGATAGTCTACCAAGAGTTCAAATTGGGTTCATAGTGCAAATCTATCCAACACACACATGTGACTCTTGTGAACAAGTGAGCATGCACACCTTCAAGCCTCTTGAATAACATGGGGTGGGATGTTGTAGTTCCAAAATGTAGTTCACATTGCTAAGGAAAAACCCTCTAGAACACATGCAACATCACCACCTCTCGCATCTTGCTAATCTTGTCGAGATGTCATTTGACATCTTGCTGACCTTCCAAAGCTACCGCTACCATAGCCAATCATCATGGTAGTAGCTCTTGTCATCAACACCTGTTGCAAGAGCCCTAGCACTATTGTAGCCTAGCCACAAGGCTACCATCCTCCAACCATCATCATCATCCAAGTCCAAAGGGTGTTCAACTATTAGGCTTCTCACCTTACAGTTAGGCTATATGATGTTTGCCTTGGGTGAGGAATCCTAAGCACCTACATCACCACCACTCCTAGCTTCTTTAGTGCCAACCTTTCCAACTTGCCGCTACCACAACCTGCACTAGCCTTCCTTCTTTGGACATTATGCACATCAGACATAGCACTTGCCACCCTAGCAATTTCTAGAGCAAGGAGGACTTTGCCCTCACTTCATTTCATGGTTGTTTTTTTGGTTTTCTCTCTATTGTGTTTACA